>JAKSZP010005383.1:0-182302 GCA_022478985.1 Massospora cicadina | reverse complement strand
GGAACTGGTTTCAAAACCTCATTTTCCTAACAACCAAACTGAACCATCACCGTTTAGAAGGTAACCCATCCATTTTAATGCCACTGCCATAACATATGGTTGGGCATCTTGCACTTTCCCTGAACCAATCTGGGCATATCTGGCCTGCACCCAGCGTTAGTCCAAGGTGTGCCTTATATCATGGAGGTCCTGTAACTTGACTTTTTTTGACTCTAGACGCCCAGACTTGTCATAGCAGTTGTCCTTTATAAAGTTATGTAAACAAGTGAGGGTTCCACAAGGTGAAAATAATTTCACAGTTGAGAATTGGTCAGATATATTATATCCTTACCTCACAGATATATCCTAACTGTTACCAACTGCTTCATTGGCTGCCCCATCCAAGAGAGGTGAGTTTCAAGAGCTCTGATAGTTTGAAAGCCTATAGTACCAAATTTAGATTCATCCAGCTTATACCAAATTTCCCATATGACTCAATTCAAGCTTCAATACATTTTAAATATTAAGCATTGAAAGATTAATAGGGTTAACTTTTCTTTCTCGTTGCAAACACTTTTGCAACCCATTCAATTCAAGACTAAATCTAGTTTGATAATCTCATAGAGGGGATTAGTCTGCGCCCATGTCTGGGAGCAGTTGGGCAAGCAAGGCAAGAGGAGCAGGCGGAAGGCCCACGGCCTCTAACATTCGAAAACGCCCCAGAGAATCTGGCGGAATAGAAAAAAAAATCTAAAAAAACTGGCGGTCACAATTTCCCCAGAGATACTCGCGTGGCAAGCACGATGCAACCAGTACATCAACACGCCACATTCCCAGCCACTTTCATCGGTGGAATTTGGAGTCCGTGTGTATCTGGACATCCAAAAAACGGCCCTATGGGAAAAATTTTGTGAAGATGTACACAAAATTTTCCCGACTGCGGTATATGTTGCACCTCACTCCATGTTGCACGGTTGGCTGGACCTAGGTTTCAAAAGCAAAATAGCAGCAGACGAGGCTGCAGCGGTGTGCATAGTGGTCAACCTCCCCGAAGGGCAATGGGTCGTCAAAACTAGATGCACCAGATGGACAAAATCAAACCAAATTTTCCTCACGTTTGACTTTTTGCCTACCACGGTAAAACGTGACATTTTGGAGCAACACCTGAAAGATGGTCTCGCCATATATGGCGAAATACAATCTTTTGAAATGCAACGTTTCACACTGATGCCACACCTGTGCACCGGCAAAGCCATTGCAGTTCTGACCCCAACCGAGGAGATCATGAAGGACCTAACCCAGATCCCGCACTCCACCTTTATTGATATTGCAGGGCACACCACCCACCCATTCCGGGTAACCGTGGACAGCGCGCCCCCCATTTGCACCCACTGTGACGCGTTCAGCTATAAGGCGCATGCGTGCCCCATCAAAGAGGGCGTCATATTCCAAGAGCACCCCTCGGCGGCCATGGCCAGTGGAGAGGCGCACTATGAACCAACCGCAAGCACCAAGGAGGCTTTCCCGTGGGGAGCACAAGGCTGCTACCTATTGGTAAAGCCCATCTCCCCGCAGGAGTGGAAGAAGGCCAAGCAGGCCCATAGGACTGCAGCCAAGGAAGCGGCCAAGGCCACCACCACCATCCCACACTCACAACACCAGGAGGACATGGAGACCTTCGCGGTGGAAGCAACTTGGGAATCCATCACCCAATCAGATTGGGAGGCCCATGCCAAATGGGCCACTCAATCTGAGGATCTGATGGGAGATTCAATCTCACCCAATTGCTGCACCCAAGCCCCGGTTGAAACTGACTTGGGACCTATCCCAACCAAAAAAAAATTTTGCCCCACTCGATGGTGCACCGAACTTATCTGCACCGCAAAAAATTCGTCCGACGTCGAAAAACAAAAAGTGAAGGCTAAAGCCAACGCGACTCTTTCCGCAAAAATTAACAAAAACCCCAATAGCGTTGCTGCTAATACCCGCGCTGCTGTGAAAGCCCGTGGGGACCTGGAAGAGGCTGGTGGGCCTGGGGGCCCACCCCCTCACACCTAAGGTGCGATGGGGGAAACCTTCACTCTAGGGATGCTGAATATTGCTGGACTCAAGGCCTCCCCATCCCGGGCTAGGAAACTGAGTTTTTTACAAAACAATTTACCCATGGATATCCTGGCCATCCAGGAAACCCACTGTCCATGAGGTTCCAAGGAAGCCTGGAAAACAATGCTCCTACCATCCCTATCCTTTTGGTCAAAGCACTGTGGGGTGCTAAATTTGGAAAAACAATTTTTTCAAATTTACATCTTCAGAAACATTCCTAAATGGCTGAGTGCTCGTTGTCACCTTCTTATGGGCCAATGTTGCACACACAATCATCAACATTTACACCCCAAATGGTGCACAAGAGCGTCAGGAATTTTTCTCATCGGTCAAATCCCTCCTGCTACCCCCCAATTCTTTCCTTATTGGTGACATGAACTGTTGGCTAACCTCACCAACGGACTGGTGGCCGCCCCCACCCCACGCCCCACAAGGTCATGTAGAACTACGTGTTCTAAAAGCCACCCTTGGGTTAATAGATGCGCTGCCATGACATGCCCCACTGCTCGAAAACATGACGCGTCCCCACGTCCACAACGGCCAATTAAGGTCCATGACCCGCATCACCTTAATCTAGCGCCGGCGAAATTCCAACCCCATATCTCCCACTTCAAAACAATGAAAATGGAATTCTCCGACCACCTCTGGTCTCAATAACATACCACTTACCCGTCACAGTTGCAAAGGCCCCACATTGGTGCAAAATCCGCCCCCCAGAGCTTGCGTCGCCAGGATTTTCCACGTGGGTAGAAGAGGCAACTTTGGCAAAATTGTTTGTTGCACCATTTTGCGTGGACCCCATTTCCACATGGGCAACTTTCAAAGAAGACACCATCCGCCACTATCGCCATCTCTCATCCAGACGCTCACGAGCCACATCTGCAGTTATATCATGTGCACTGGCAGAATTGGCCCACTTGGAGTCCAACATTCCAGCCTCAGGATATAGCCCTGCATGGGGCCAGAAGTGGGCGGAGGCAGCCGCCCACCTCAACGCACTTGAAAGGCGACACAAACATCAGGTTTGTGTCCAATACAGGGCCACACGTATCACTAAAGGTGACAAGTGCACCGCATACTTCTTCAAAAAATTTTTGCACCATGCCAGAGCATGGCCTGCACACAGGTACAAAGATCGGATAATTCTATTGTGGACACACTGGCTGAAGTGGCAATCAAAACGCAAAGATATTACTCTGAGTTATACCAAGCCGAACCAATTCAGCTGGCTGAAATGGCGGAATTTCTCAACAGAGCTCATATCTGCACCATTTTCCAATACCCAGAAATATTGAATTTAATTACTCCAAATGAATTATAGACTACCATTCGCGGTGCGCCAAACCAAAAATGCCCAGGCCCAGATGGCATTCCATATGAGTTCTACAAAAAGTATTTTAAATATATATCCCCATTGTGGCAGCCTCACTCAACCAAAGCCTGTTGGAAACGAGCCTCCTACCAGGAGGACATGAGGCCTTTACGGTCACACTCTTCAAGAAAGGGGATAGGCTAGACTTAGCCAACTGGCGCCCCATTTCTCTAACAAACACAGACACCAAAATTTTACAAAAATCATGGCTAACCATTTAGGGACTGTAGCATCTGCCACCATCTCCCCAGAACAATTTGGTTTCATCCCCAGAAGGTTGATTTGGGATAACGTGCACTCTGTGGCTAATGTGTGTCAGTCCACAGCCTCTGGGGCACTTGTATTCTTGGACCAACAAAAGGCCTATGATAGAGTAAACTGGGAATACCTTAGGGCCTGCCTCCAACAATTCCGCCTACCTCCCCGCTTCATTAACTGGGTGATGCTGCTCACGGAATCTGCAACAATGGCAGTGCGCGGCCCAGGTTTCCTAACGGAAGTAGTCCGTCCTCAAAGGGGCCTGCGACAAGGGGACCCCCTGAGCCCACTCTTATACAACTTCAGCCTTGACCCACTACTGCGAAATGTGAATGCCCAACTCACTGGGGTCCATGTGCCAGGCCAAGCCCCAGTCAAGATGATGGCATTTGCAGATGATTGCGTGGTGGGGGTGTCTATTAACAAAGATTCACGTGCGCTTGAAGCCATCATCCAGGAATATTCCCGGGTAAGCAATGCAGCACTGAACGCCTCCAAAACCGAAATCATCCTCCTTGGTCGGTTTCAGAACTGCTGGGCCCCAGCAAGTAGTTCCCAACCCAGCCCATCTGCTCGCCCACGTCCACGCCTTACTAACTCAAAACACACCGCTCCACTGGTGCTCCCCTTTGTGCCACGACCTACCATAGGACCAGTACGCCATCTGGGCATGTGGTTGGAGGCAGGTGGATACGCGTCAGCAGTAATGGAGTGCCATATACTGGACAACGTGACGATGCGAATCGCCTCTCTCAGAGCCCACCCTACTACCCTCACTGGCAGGGTTGTTCTTGCCAACTCTATGCTCCTATCCAAAGTCTGGTTCGGAGCCCACGCCATCCCCTTCTCCCCAAGCTTCTTCAAATCCCTGTATGCTTTGCTACAAGGTTAGCTTTGGTCAGGCCGCCCTCCACCAGTACGGCTAGAGGTCATGTTTGGCCCTCATCATCATGGTGACATGGGCCTACTTGACTTCAAAGCCCATGCCGCCAAGATCCTGGGCACCTGGATTGCAGCCGTCACTGCTCCTACACTCCCATCCCAACACTGGTCCCGCGCGGCCCGCTCCAACTTCTCCTGAGCCTTGGGCCTCAACAATCCATCAAACCCCCACTCCCTGATGAAATACCTCGCATCACACACATCAGCCACAGGTCCTCACGGGACCAAAACCCACTACAAACGAATCCTACTCTCCATGCGAAGCGCAGAATGGAGAATTCGTATTAGTGGACATACAACCCGAAGAGGCCGCCCCTCTCCTCAGTTCACACAAGAGGTACAGGGGCTACCCATCCATGATGGCGTGATCCCCATTCGACCCCAAGTCCTATCCAGGGTGGACTGCCTGGACATGATGGACATCCCTTATTCCACTGAGACCCAAAAGACTATCTGGAAATACGCACACCATCCTCTGTTGCAGCCTCAAGTCCGCTCCCATGTGTGGCGCTGCCTGAGGCGGGTGTATTGTACAGCTGAGCGCTCTAATGCTTTACACTCATCCTGCATCATGTGTGGCCAGTATGGAATGCTGTTCCACCGCATGGAGAAGTGTCCTACCTCTAAGTGATATGGCGTGAAGTCCAACGTCTGCTAGGCCAGGATCAAACACATCCCTTCAGTCTGTCAAGAGATATGTTTGCTTCATCAATGGCCTCCCCCTCCCACCCTCCCTCCATGCTCTGGTGGTTGCAATCGCCATGTGGACTATCCACACGATTGTCTTGGATGCCATCGCTGGATCCATCCCCACCCTCCCTGAAGCTGTTCACAAATTCCGGTCTCATTTGGTGGATCACTTTCAAGCGTGGATGTTTGGATATCTCCCACCGCGTCGCCGACAGCTGGTCTCCTCCTGGTTCCCAGTCTGGTTCATCAAATCAGACCCCTTCCTCCACACGTGCTCAATAGTGGCTACGTCCCCTACACACGTTCCCTCCCCTTCCCATAAGTGGCGTTCCCGCTGGCAACAAGAGATAGCATCGCTTCTCTGGGGTGCCTCCCCTGGTACTAAGTTTTGTCTCATCTGAGTCATATTCGGAAGTGTCTGTCCCATGGTCAGCCTTACCCGCAATAAATTTAAAAAGATTAATAGGGTTTGCTTCTTAATTTCATCACCATTAATAAAATCTTATAAAACCCAGATTTCTTTTTTATAATCGCTTCAATTATTTCCAAATATAAGTGGTCAAATCGCCCCCTAAAATATAATTTTTTTCAGCAGTCAAGATTGAATTTCTTCTGCACATATTGTTGAAATTCAGGGTAACAAGAACCAGCGAGGATCTAAAACCCCTGCATTCCAACAAGTGGTGCTCACTACAGGGGCCCAGTACACCACAAATCTCCTGTTCTAAAATGGTAACTGTATTGGAACCAAGGCTAGCTGCTTTAGAGCAACAACTAGCCAATGCTTTGTCTCTCCTCAAAAAGCTGGAGCAACACTCTTCTCAAGGCCCTTATAGGCCCCCTATTATTTGCAAACCTAATCTCAGAGAAAAGTTCACACCTGGTGAAGGCAGTGTTGCCTCCTTCCTCTTTGCTTATAAATCTGCTATAGAAGGAGCAACTGACCATTAAAAAACTAATCATATTCTTCCCTGCTTGAGTTGTATGGCTCAAGAGATAACGGTTCCCAATATGATCAACCTTAGCACCTGGGTGGAGGTTAAACAAACGCTTATTGAAGAGTTTGGCTACCCACAGAGTTTTTAACGGCAAAACCAGGCCTTAATGTGCCTTAGACTTCAAGAGGGAGAATTGATCACCTCTTTTGTTGAGCGCTTTTATAGTAAAGCTCAACTTCTGTTGCTTGACAAATTGCTACCTCTAGATGATGCTATTGCTGCCATCTTGTCTGGCTTGCCATCAAATTCCTCCTTAACTCTGCATATCTCCTCCATTAAGCGCACCTTCCAAAATGTATGAGATATCAAGTAGGCTTTGCTATCAGTGGCTGACAATTTTTAAGTCCTGGGGAACGTCCTCTGGGCATCGATTGGGCCATTTTTCTGTTCCCAAGCAAGAAGGGCGATCTCACTCATGTTGTAGATGAGCACTGAGTAACAGCCCTTCCACTTCAGATCCGAATACTGGTACCCACACTCTCCTCAGCAGAACTGTTATGAGGAATCAGTGAAATCTGCATCAAGGTCACCAAAATAAAATCAATCGCAACTAATTTGAGTGGCAATCAGCCTAATGCTCAGATTTCAAATGGTCGAAAAGGTATGAAGACTGATCTATCAGCCAGAATGTCTGACAGTTGTGATTCAGTTAACACAACGATGAAAAAATCTCCCCCTCCCAAATCTGCCGGGCAGCACCCCCAATGGGCAGGTAATAGCATCAGACACCATCAACAAGGTTTCAAATCTTCCTGTCAGCAAATTGGGCATTGCGCCTGATGCAATGCCACTGACTGAACAAATGGCCCAGCAACTGAGCATGGGCAGGTTGGGCGTCCCAAACCTGTTCCCAACCAAATGGGTCCACCCATATTTGGGGTGGTCTTGGGGGATTCCCGCCGCTCGTTGGCCCAAATGCCATCGCACCAACCATCAGAAACATAGCTGAGCATTAGTTCAGACATTTGAGGTCAAACTGACAGTGACTCAGTCCACCGCCAAATTTTGTGATGTTGGTTCCCAGGGAACTAACCCGCCCATTCCCAAATAATTCGCCACTTAGTTCAAATTCGTGGGACCTGATTCTGACTTGTTTTCCCTCAAAATTGATGACTATTTAATTAGGCACATCGCACTGAGAAATTTGTTGGCCAATTCTCCTTCCTTAAAATCTTCCAATAAAAACAACTTCCCCCAAAATCCCATTTTTATCTGGTGAAAAATAAGCTCCCTTACAGTTCCATATTATTCATACCAGCAGCAGTGCCTCTGGCATTCTGGTTTGCCATTTGGATGCTCTGGCATCCAGGCTGGTAGGCCAGTCTAATTCTTGCTTGCTGTTCACCTGACATAATTGACCAACCATCAATCTCTATCATTTCCACTTTTTCATAGATATTGGCGCAGCAATGGTCCCTTCTTTCCAACTGAATCAGGTCGAAAAGAAGATTATTCCTGCCCACATTAGTCCCATCTCACTCAAAACTCCAAACCCATACCCCATAGTTGCTGTGGCTATCTTGCCCATGTCAGTAGGGTCTGACATCTCAATTTGCAATGAGTTTGATCCTCAAAACCCAGTAGCTTCCCAGCTGTCGCCCTTCAAAGGTGCAATTCCCATGAAACTGGAACTGATCATCATCAAAAATGAGGAAGAGGCTATCCTGGCATCCCAAAAAACGTGATGTTCCATCTAATATCTCGTGGCCTGGAAAGGGTATCCGGCCTATGAGAACAGTTGGGGCAAGGCGCGCAATTGCGTGAATTGTATGAACCTGGTCAAAGCATTCCACATTTTTCACCCCAAGATTCTCCATTTCCCCCCCCAAAAAAAAACCTGTGTCAGTAATGGCGTTCAAGTTACCCAAGGCGCACAAGAATGTGGCTCTCATACAGCTTCCCAGTGGTGAGGCCCTTCTCATGGAAAAAGTAAAGGGTAATGTAAGTTTCAGTGAATGTCCTCTGGGCATCAATCGGGCCATCTTTCCATTCCCAAGCAAGAAGGTACTGAAGAGGATGGTCATACCCCTCATTACTCAAGGCGATCTCGCTCACATGGTAGATGAGCACTGGGTAACAGCCCTTCCACTTTTTGATCCCGCTTCCAGTACCCACACTCTTTTTGGCAGAACTGTTACGAGGAATCAGTGAAATCTGCACTGAGATCGCTAAAATGGAATTGATTGCAACTAATTTGAGTGGCAATCAGCCCAATGCTCATATTTTAAATGGGTGAAAAGGTATGAAGACCAATATATTGGCCGGAAAGCCTGATGGTTGCAATTTGGTTAACATGATGATCAAAAAAATCCCCTTTTCCCAAATCCATCAGGCTTCACCCCCATTGAGCAGGTAATAGCATCAGACACTATCAACAAGGTTTCGAAGCTTCCTTCTGGAAAATTGGGCATTGCGCCTGATGCAATGCCACTGACTGCAACTTGTCCCACCACCAAATTTTGTGATGTCAGTCCCCAGGGAACTAACCCGCCCATTCCCAATTAATTCACCGCTTAGGCTAAACTTGTGGAACCCATCCCAGCTTATTTCCCTCCAAATTTACAACTATTTAAACATTTGCATTACACCAAGAAAATTGTTGGCCAATTCTCCTTCCTTAAATTTCCCAATAAAAACAACTTCCCTCAAAATCTCATTTTTATCTGTTAAAAATTAAGCTCCCTTCCAGTTCCATATTCGTTGTACCAGCAGCAGTGCCTCTGGCATTCTGGTTTGCCATTTGAATGCTCTGGCATCCGAGCTGGCAGGCCAGTCTAAATCTTACTTGCTGTTCACCTGACACAATTATAAACCTGACCTTATGCTAGGAGCTCTGAGGCGAGAATCTACTCCAACTCCTTTAGCCTCTTATATGGCTGTCCCCCTCTGGAAACCTGCTTTTGAGGAACTGTTAAACCGAGATGCTCCTCCATCATGTGTGGATAGCCATAGGATATTGGCTATGATGGGGCAGCACTCTCCTCACTCATCAGTTTCAAAAGCTCTACTGTCATAAGCAGTTATACCTTTGCCTTTCCCTCCTCCTTCTTCAGAGCATCTCCTAGGTTGGATCAGTTGTCACGTCCTTCCAAGCCACTGTCTCTATCCTCTTCATCATCTCCTCTGGTTAGCCCTCATTTGAAACCTGAGGCCATGTGGCAGGCCAAACCTGTTACTGAAAAGGCTAAAAACAGAGCCATTACAATCCCAATGCCTCCTCCAAAGGTTAATAAGGTGGATGAAAAACCCCAGAGCCCATCTAGCTCCATGATATTTATTGAAAACCCCTCTGATGATGAATCTGAAGGGGATTGTGAAGATTCTGGTTAATATGTCTTATGAGCTCCCATTGAGGTGGAGGTACTTGAGAGGTTAAGCCTGGAAAGAGTAGACACAGCTAGAATACCCCGTCAAAGTTATCTTCTTCAAGTGTTGTGGGGCTTTAAGATTATTGAAACTACCAGTGATGCGGACTAGCTAATTGCTAAGCTGAATCAATTATCCAGTGTGTTCACACCCTGAAGTTTATTCAGGAAAAGTACCCGGAAAAAACCAAATTACTAGCTTCCATTTTCCAGCTAAAGGAAGTCCTAGCTCTTTACCCCACTTTTGGGGTGAACCTTAACAAAAGTGGAGGTCATAGTCAATGGATTATGTATCACAGCTATCCTGGACGCTGGATTCCTTGTGAACGTTGCTTTATCCAAACTCATGAAAAAGAATAAGCTACCCTTGACCTCAACTACACCTAAGAGTTTTGTACTTCTGGTCCCTCCAGCACTTGTGCTATTGGTACCTACTCTTTCTTGTCTATCCATTTTTGGGAAGCTCATTTTTCAGCCCCAGCGGTGACCTTGGGTAATAATGCCTATGATCTACTCATTGGTACATAGTTTATGATTGAGTATGAAGGATCATTAACATGAATCAGGGCTATCTCTCCCTGATCAACTACGAGGTTCCCTTGATTCTTAACAACTGTGAGCTTGTAAAAAGGAATACGCCTGCACCATTGAATACCACTCCTCCGCCTTGTTCCTGCCTTACACCACGGTGGGACGAAATACAAAGATGTTGCCTCAATCAGTGTATGCCCTAGATGGTATTCCCTTTTTATGAATCTGAAGAGGAAGTGATCAAGGCGAGTGAACAAAGGGTAGTTGATACTAAGATTACCATACAAATACCACATAATTGCTTATTGCATCTAATCAGAATTGAAAGAGTTACCTTCTTGAACCCAGAGTATTGCCAGGCGTGATAGGCCTAGCCTACCAGCAACCTATTAATCTCCTGTTGGGAAATATTACCAAGAAGGACATGGTTGTCAAGAAGTATCAGGAGATCGTAAGAGGCCTGCTAATTCCCATTGGGGACATCTAAAAAGTTTACTGTATCAGGTCTATGGCGGATATGGGCCTACCTGCTTATCAATCGTTATGTACTCTGCCCACTGTTCATATCTCTGATGATCTAACCCCCGCAGAGCTTAAAGTTTATTCTTTACTGGAGTCTTTTAGCGACATCTTCCTCAAATTTGATACTTATTATGGACATATGAAGAGTTGTACTCATGCCATTGATGTCAGTGATGCTCACCTTATCTGATTCAAACCCTATCACAATTCCAAAGATGAGGAGCAAAAGATGCGCACAGAGCTAAAATAGTTGCTGAACGCGGGGTTTTGGTACCCTCCCAAAGTCCTTGGTCGTCACCTCTTCTGTTAATAAAAAAGAAAAATGGAGGTCATTGGGTAGTTATAAACTACTGCAAATTGTACAACCTCACAAAGAAAGATAGCTTTCCTATACCCCACATTGACGACTCCCTAGCCCAACTATCTGGATCTAATTTCTTTTCCACCATGAACTTGGCTAGCGGTTATTAGAAAATGGACCTTTCTCCACAAGATCAGGAGAGATGCGCTCTTATTTTCAGTGAGGGTCTTTTTCAACCTACCCAACTACCTCAAGGACCGTGCAATTCACCTGCATCTTTCCATTGAGCCATGGACCATATCCTGCATGACTTGATGTTAAAATGTGTTCATCGTTATTATTGATGACATCACGGTGTTCTCCAAAATTTTCAATAAACATCTCACTCACCTTAAGGAGGTTTTTCAGCTCCTACAAGAGTCTAGTGTTAAATTAAAACCCTCCAAATGCACCTTTTATTTAACTGAGGTAAGCTGACCAGGGGACAGAAATTACCGAATATATGTGAAACTAAGAGAATAACTAAGAAATATAAAAATTGGGCACCCTAGGGTACTCAAGTTACCCCTGATGCCAGCGGGACTGCCAGGTATGGGGGTTGGTGCACTACTCCGAGGTGGTTTCCCTGCTATGGAGCAGGTGTGAAGGAAAGGTTCTGTGTGGAGGAACCAGAGTGGGAACCATGATTCTATGAGCGCTTTTTGTCTTAGTCTCATATATCCATAGAGCCAGGCTTGGAAGTGCTCTAGTAAGTGGACATGGAATCTGTTAATAATCCCATGAATGGTTGGGACCGTGCCCTTGAACGCATCTAATGCAATTGTGTGTATTGTCCACATTACAATGGGTATTATTAGGGAGCGGAGGGTAGATGGGATTGGTGACTCAATCTGGAGTGCGAAGATACTCTTGATATTGAGAATCCCTGTTCGTTTTGAATCTTGAGAAGGCGTGCGACTTCCTGCCATATAGCTTTGGTTGGGGGGCATGTTTCTAGGCGGTGATGTAGGGATCCCTCCCCTCCACATACTGCACATGTTTTGTGGAGGGAGTTGGAGCGGTCTGCCGTCCTATAGGTCCTTCTCAAACAGCGCCAGGCGTTTGCTCTTATCCTTGGTTGTAGGAGTGGGTGGTGTGTCATTTTCCACATTGCTTTCTGTGTGATTAAATCATAGGGAATTTCCAGCATATCTAGGTATTCTATCCTAGCTATGCTTGGGGTTGTTGCGAGCATATCCCTCTGGGGGTGGTTTTCTGGGTTTCTTAATTTGAATTGGGGGCTGGGTCGTCCCCTTCCCTGTATAGTACCCATGTTCTCTATGGTCCATCCCATACGGCAGATAGTTCAGAGGATATGTTTGAAATGAGGGGATGTTCCATGTGGACCCGTTGCAGTAGGGTTCTTGGCAAGGTATGAAAGTAGTCTGGGTGGACTATGTGGGTTGGTTAATTTGAGCGCCTGTGCAAAGTTAGTCCTTGCTGCTCTGGACCAATGTTGTTGCGGGAGGTCTGGAGCAAGGATATCCTTTATCCAGGTACCTAGGATGTGATTGGCATGGCTCTCAAAATCTATTAGTCCCATGCCTCCGCTTGAGCGTGGGCCAAATAGTGTTTCCATCCGTATAGGAGGGTGAGAGCCAGGCCACAGCCAGCCCTGGATAAGCGCGCGAATTGAGGTTATAAAGTTAGGTGAGAAGGCTATCGCATGGGCCTGGTACCACAGTATTGGGAGGATAAGCGAGTTAGCAACTGTAACTCGTCCTGTTAGTCCTGGGGTTCTTCCCTTGAGGGAGGCGACGCGTTTGGATACCCGTTGTAACAGGTTACTTTCTATTGTCTCATTAGCATATCCCCCTGATTCTAGCCAGATTCCAAGTTGTTGGACAGGAGTGGTGGTGGGAGGTGTTGCAAAGGGTAATATAATTGGGTTTTTTCTTCGAGTGTTGGTGTGAGGTTCTGATGTTGTGGCCCAATTGTTTGTGTATTTGCCTAAGAGGATAATTTCTGTCTTCCTTTGTTGAGCGATGCATTGCTCACCTTGGAGTATTCCTCTAGAGTGTGTTCCAGCTGTCGGGCATCTTCATTGTTTGCTATACCTGCTACGCAGTCATCTGCAAAGGCCAGTATCTTGACTGTTGGTTGTCCTTGTGCGGTTATCCCCATGAGACGTGAGTCAGTTACTCGGAGGAGTGGGTCAAAGCTGAAATTGTATAGTAGTGGGCTGAGGGAATCCCTTGTTTGAGCCCTCTGTGTGGTTTAATCTTGTTTGTTAGGAATCCAGGGCCGCATACAGCCATGGTTGCAGAAACTGTTAGGAGCATCGCCAATTTATGAATCTTGGTGGGAGTTTGAAGGCATGTAGACATTCTTTTAGGTATGGCCAGCTAACACGGTCATACGCCTTTTCCTGATCCAAGAAGACCAGGGCACCAGTTGCTTTGGATTGGCAAATGTTTGCAACAGGGTGTATGTTGTTCCAGATTGAACGCCCTGGTATAAACCCAAACTGGTTGGGTGATAGGGCGTCAGATGCAATGGCGCCTAATCTAGCTACTAGAATTTTTGTTAGAATTTTTGTGTCAGTGTTGGAGAGTGAAATTGGGCGCCAGTTGGCCAGGTCCAACTTGTCACCCTTTTTATACAAGGTTATAACGTAGGATTAATGGCCTCCTGGTAATAAGCGTGTTTCCAACAAACTCTGGTTCATTGACGCCAATAGGAGGGGGGCGATTTGTTAAAAATATTTTTTGTAAAATTCGTAGAGTATCCCATCAGGCCCTGGGCATTTCCTACATGGTGCACCGCGAATTGTTTTCCAAAGCTCCTCCCGTGTGATAAGGGATATTATATTGTAATTTGGTGGTGTACTTTGTATCTTAGCAGTTTGAATAAATTCTTTAATTTTTTGTGGATCTGTTGGCATATCGCGATATAACCTGGTGTAATAGCGGTGTAGTTCCGCCTTGACCTCCTCAGGGTCAGTTGCCACAGTGCTGTTGGTCTTGCGGACCTGTGTGCACATGGGCTGGTTTCTGTGGGAGTGGAATTGGCAGAAAAAGTATGTCAAACAGGTTCGCCTTCCTTTATGAACTTACCTTTGTTCAATACTTTGATTCTGTGTTGGTGTTCAAAGATGAGATTGTTAAGTTGGGCTGAAATTTCTGCCCATTTGTGTCCCCAATTAGGGCTATAGCCAGATCTCGGAGTATTTATTTCCAGGTGGTCTAATTCTGCCAAGGTACGCTTGATTGTAGCTGTGTCCGCGGTGTACTTGCATGATGCAATATGTTGGGTTTTGTTGATTAAATCTTTTTTGAAATTTTCCCATGTTCCAATGGGATCTGAATTGAATGAGGCTGTGAATTCTGGGTTTGTAGCCTTGTTTTCAACCCAGTCAGATATCTCAGACAATCTTATATTTTCTGGGTGAAGCTTTCTCCAAGGCGACACCTGTGTGTGGGATTGGGTTGGCGCTAACTGCACCATAACTAATCGGTGATCAGAAAAATTGATCTTTTTTGTTGTAAATTTGGAGATTCTTGAGTGGTGGGATTGTGGGATGAGGATGTGGTCAATAAGACTCATTGATATGAGCAGTCCCTCACATATGTTGGGTCTTGTCATATGGGGAAGGATTGGTGAATTGGGAGGAAGAGCATCCTGTAAGCCAAGAGATGCCTTCATTGTGCGATATTCAATGTGTCCAGGTGGGTATCCCCTGGGATTAGGCCATCGATCTGTATTGGGGTTATCCCAGCAGTTGAAATCGCCTAACATGATGATATCTGGTGGGAGGGTGAGGGTAGAAATTTTTTTTCAAAAAAAATTTTTCTCTCAGTTGCAGTGCACAGCGCATAGATACATGCTAATGAAATTATTTCATCTTGGCATGTGATTGTTGCTACCAGGACTTGACCGTGCAAGTGTGATGATGAATTTGTAATTTTAAATTTTTGTTGTTTTGGACTATCACCCCACAGTGAGATGTCCATACTGATTGTGATGGTGCAACCCTGGTTGACCAGGATTCTTCTTCCCCTTGTAGGCAGTGGGTTTCTTGGATGGCCAAGATGTCTACAAGAGGTTTTTTCAGAAATGCCAGCTTTTTGGCTTGGGACGTATGAGCCCTGGCTCCCGCGATATTTAACGTCCCTATTGACACTGAGGTGCCCATGGCGCCTCAGGAGCGGTTGGGAGGACCCTCTGGTCCTATCCCACCACGGCTCATTTTGGCCATGCTCTGCGTCTGTACTCCAACTCTTTTACTGCCATTGTTGGTTCCCTTGATCTGACCCAATGATTCAAGGGAATTGCAGTTTTTGCATTTGCATCAACTTTTCCTGCACAGGTCTCATGTTGATTTGATGCGGGTTGTTGATTGGATTTTATATTTTGAGGTTCAACTTTGTTGCATTGTGCACCGCATTTTCACCCAAATTGCGGTTGCATTGTTCCTCAGTATGTGCATGACTGATGACGCTTTGTGGCTCAGTCTGGTTACTGTGAAAATTTTCGACCTGGGCATTTTGTTCTGATTGGTTGGTTTGGTGAATATCTGAAATATCCTCCTGAATTTGTCTGTGGTTAATGGCAGATTCCGCATGTGCCGCCACTTCAGCCGCTGCTCTCTTGTGGGCTTTTTGTGCTGCTTTACGCTGTTTACTTGTAACTGGGTCCACGATGGAGTATAGTCCATCTTCACCCCAGCAGAATGGGTGGTGGCCATCAGTCATTTTGGCGAAGTTTTCATTATCTTCGTCCATAGCTTCTTCACAAAAATCATTTTATATTAAGCCCTCTTTTACAGGGCATGCATGTTCCTTGTGGCCCAGTGAGCCACAGTGGTTGCAAATGGGTGGTGCGCGTTCTGGTGTAGCTCAGAATGCAGCTGACTGGCCCCAACGTTGCAAAGTGAAATCTGCTGCGCGGGGAATTCTGGATAATCCTCTTCCACTTCTGGGAAGGGGTTGATTACAGTGATAGCTTTGCCCGTGCACAGGTCGGGCATTAAGTGAAATCGCTGTAATTCAAGTTGTTGGATTTCTCTGTAGGCCACAAGACCTTTGTGGAGCTCCTCCTCAATTACCTTATGAGGAAGGTTGGTGGGGAGCGAGTCAAAGGAGATAAACAAAGTTTTTGCTTTGTTCCATCTGATGCACGCGGTGTGCACAATTTTTTTGCCCTCAGGGAGGGCAATTTCCATGCAGATTTTTGCTGCGGCATCGGCTTCATTGGCTGTTTCAAAACCAATATTGATCCAGCCGCAGCCCACGTTGTTGGTGGTTACATACACTGCATGAGGGAAAAGTGAGGTCTGTGCCTCACATGTTTTCTCCCACAGGGTTGGTGACTCATCCCCAAGGAAGAGTCTGATCCTGTGTTCCACCTTTGACAAAGGTTGGTTGAATTGAATGTACATGTATTGCGCGTGCTTTACAGTAAATACCATAAACCCAGATGGTGTCTGAGTTTGTGATTTCTTTGCAGATTGGTTTCCTGGTCCCCCTCCAGGGCGTTTCTTGCCCTTAGTTGCACCGCTTGCCGCGATGCTCGCCCATGTTGTATTATTTTTGTTATTAAAGTCGCCCATCTTTCCTGTGTGTGATTATCCAAATTTGCTGTTCAAATTGAATCGTTGTAACTAAAGTGATTGTTATAAGAAAAGCTCCCCTCCAAATGCACCTTTTTCCAGAGGAAATTAGACTTCCTTAGACACACCATCTCTCAGTAAGTATTCAACCACTACAGGATAATACTGAAGCTATGGCAAAAATGTCTAATAAAAATCTGTTGTATTCAGGTATTTCTGAATATGATAGGGTATTACCATCAATTCATCCCAATGTTTGCCCAGCTCAGTGAGACCCTCGTCTGCCTCTTTTCTAAGAACACTCCTTCTCAATGAGGTGCTGAAGAAAAGGCTGATTTTGAGACTTTGAAGGAGCTATTGCAAAGAAGGCCGATCCTTTGCCACCCTGACTATGACAAGCCCATCATTTTGTTCATATATGCCTCCGATTATGCTGTTGTAGTCATCTTGGCTCAAATGGATGAGCGTGGGGGAAATCATCCCATGTAAACCTCAGTAAAATGCTCTTAAAGGCTGAAAGTAACTACATTGTCACTGAGAAAGGGTGCCTTGCTGTTTGCTTGCTGTGAAGTACTACCACCCATTTCTATATGGGACTTCCTTCAAAGTGATTACTGACCATGCTCTCAAAGTGGTTGCATAATATGAAGGACCCCACAGGACGGATGGCTCGCTGGGCTTTAAAGCTCTAGTACTATGACATGACATTTGAGCATCAGGTGGGAACTTGACATATGAACGTTGATGGGTTGATGCGAGTGCCTGTCCTTGACTTAGACAATAGTGAAGCTGAGAGGTTACATGACGCCCTAATGACTCTGGATGCATAGGCTGATGAGGAAAAACCTG
Organism: Massospora cicadina; assembly: GCA_022478985.1. NCBI lineage: Eukaryota > Fungi > Entomophthoromycota > Entomophthoromycetes > Entomophthorales > Entomophthoraceae > Massospora > Massospora cicadina. The sequence goes on along the minus strand of JAKSZP010005383.1, from coordinate 164,802 downwards.
TACAAAAGATGTTATTTTAGCATTTTTTGAAATACCAAGGTTGAAAGTGGGAAGCTATACAATAAAGTAGGGGTAAACTGGCTGCCCTATCTCCGGCCATCATAGGAGAACTGGTGATCCTGGAGTCTCACACTATCCTGGGGCATGGCGGTGTAATAAAAACCTACAAGTAGATTAAAGAGCATTACTACTGGAAGGGCATTATGTTACTTTAACTGGAAGTCTTGGATGCCAGCCTAACTTGTAAAAATAAGTCCAGCTTCAAGACCAAGTATCAAAATCAACCTACCACCCCTCAACAAACGTTTCACACAAAAAGTCTCAATAAGGTTGGCCCTCTACCCCATACTACTGGGGGAAATCAATATATCCTGGTAGGAATTGATCATTCTACCAAATGGGTTGAAGCTATGGCTTTTACTGCCCAAAATGCAAAAGCTACCGCCACGTTTCTCCACCAGAATATCCTCACCCACCATGATTATTTTGAAGTTTTATATTACACTTCAAAAATGGTAGGTATTCTCTTGAAGTTACTTATGTGGATTCTCCAAAAAGTTATGAATACTAATAAAAGTAAGATTATAAATCAACCTAATTCTTATTATCAAAAGGGTTGAATATTTATAGATTTTTAAGTAGTTTGGGATTTATCCAATCTAATTAATCACTGAGCAATTAAATTTTCTATCTCTGATCAGGATAATCCTGAACATTTTTTATTAACCTTGATACAATTAGATAAATTAAGCTCCCCTTCCAATATTACTGGGGGAATCTTTGGGGTAAAATTTTAGAAACAAAAGAATTTGGCGAAATCCCAACAATTCCCCTTAAGGTTCAATTGTGGAGTTGAGTGAATTATCAAAAATCTAGGATGATACAGTTTATAACTATACCCATATCAATATGGACAATCGAATATTATAATCCCTTTCAGAATATAACTCAATAAGGACCAGACCAGTTAGATCCTAATTTCTCAGTTCACCCACTAGGTTGGGAGAGATAATACATAACATAATACCCAATTTGGTATTCAGGTAAGGCAGGTTTATGTTGGTTACTTCTTTGGATCTCCTTTTTGGTTGTTACTTCAATGGATTTCATGGTTTGAGCTTAAAGGCAAATAATCTCATCAGCCAGATTTCTCATAATTAAATAAGAGTTTTCTGGTATACCTTCTTCAAGTATTTCCTGAATACTTTAAGAAACTGAGTGATCTCGCCCCTAAATAAATTTTAAGGACGACATCTTGATAATTATATGATAACTTATTCAATATCCAAACAAATCACTAGGTAAATAAAAGTTCCACCAAGATGGGTCAGTTGTGACCATTTTCCTTAAAATCGAGACTAAATTTTCATTGACATATTCAATGGCCACATTCGTTGATGGAGAGTAAGGAACTACAAACCTTTGGCAGTGTTGAATAATTTGGATAGTTCCTGTAAGAGTTGCGAGGTAAAATTAGTCCCATTGTCTGACATAAGGACCTTGGGATACCCATGCTGAGGAATGATATGCTGGTAAAGGGATAACGCCGTTGTCTTAGAAGAGGGGGTGGCAATGGATATGGCCTCAACCCATTTAGCTAAAGGGTTGATAGTCATGATAATGTACTGGTGTCCATGCAATCCCCGAGAAAAAGGTCCTACAACATCAATACTTACACCTCAGATGCCAAAGTCAGTATGATCACTTGATGTTGATAATTAGGGTTAGTTGCACCATGACTTTTACAGATGAGACACAAATTAAGGACCTCTTGGATGGTTTCAGTCATATTATTACAATAATATTTGGTTTTCAACCACTCTTGTGTTTTCTTTAAACCACTATGAACTACTTATTCATGTCCTTCCATGATAGCATGGTATCTTGAAATTGTGTGCAAGAAGGATAACCACTTTTCTTTGACCTTCTTATACAGAGCTCCTTCCCAAAATATGGTATCTTTAGTAATAGTTTTTAGGAAAGCATGATTTTATTTAAATTCTTGATCCCACAACTCAGGACGTCCAATAAGATTATATAGTCATTCTTCTTATCCCAAATCCAAGGTCAGTATAGGCAATTGGGATAGGCCATCAGCATTTTGATGTCGAGTACCCCAATTGATGTACAGTTGAAAAATTGTAATTTTGCAATATTATGGCCCAACGGGCTAGTCTCCCATCAGGATCCTTCATATTTTGTAACCATCTTAAGGAAGAATGGTCAGTAATAAATGATGAAATGGTTTACATATTGAAAAGGACGAAAGTGCTCGTTTGCTAAAAATAAAGCTAAACACTCCCGCTCATTACACTGTAATTGCGCTCAGCTTTGGATAAGGTTTTTCTGTAAAATGCAACAGAAGATTGATCTGATCTTTGTAACACTAAGATAGAATAGCCCAGTAGCGATATTACTTGCATCAGTATGTAGGAAAAAAGGCTTATCAAATTGAGGATGAATCAAAACAGATGACTTAGTTAAAGCAGGTCAGAGAGAATTAAAAGACTATTCCTGAGCTGAGCTCCACTCAAACGGCACAGCTTTTTGTAATAAATGGAATAAGGGCTCTGCCATATCAGCAAAGTTGGGTACAAATTGACAATAATACCCAACCATACCAAGGAAGACTTGTCTGTCCTGCAGGGAGGTTGGAGGTGGCATTCATTGAATATCTTGAATTTTATCTAGGAGGGGTTGAATCCCTTTAGCGAATACCTGGTGACCTAAGAACTCCATTTCATTCTGAAAAAAGGAACATTTAGAGATTTTAGCTTTAGGGAAGAATTTCATTCGTTTAAAAACTTCTTTTAAATGATCCAAATGCTCAGTAAATGTTTTCAAAAACATGGTAATATCATCCTTACATACCAGAACACAGGTCAGCTTTAAATCCCGTAACATACTATCCATAGCCCGTTGGAAGGTTGCTGGGGAGTTGCTCAACCCTTGAGGCATATGGGTTGGTTCAAATAAACCCTCAATAGATATTAGGGAACATTTAGCTTGATATTCCAGGGATAATTTAATTTGCCAGTATCCGCTGGCTAAGTCCATTGCCAAAAAATAAGTTGAGACAGCTAACAATTGAAGGTAATCATTGATACTTGGTAAAGGATAGCTATCTTGACGAGTAATGGCGTTTAACCTATGATAATCCATAACAACCCATTGTGAACCATCTTTTTTCTTAACCAGTAGCAACGGGGAGGCCAAAGGACTGTTGGAGGGTTTTGATAATCCAGCCTCCAATAGTTGATGCAACTCTTTGGTGACCTGTGCTTCCTCCACTTTTGACTTACAATAGGGTTTGGCCAAATAGTAGGGTGTTCTCCAGTTTCAATGGTGTGCATTACTCCCTTCATTATAACAAAATCTTAAGTATGCTTATCAAAATTGTCATAGTAATTTTCCATTAATTGTAGTACTTGTTTCACTGTTCTTTGGTAAGATGCTTACCTATTGCAGGTCCCACAGTAAAAATCTCCTGACTGGCTTCCAACCCAAAATCTTTTAAGCTTCCAAAAGTTTAGACGTTATAAATTCGATATAGGGTGATAATTTGACATAGGCAATTGGTTTTTTAATCTACCATGTTTGTATCATTGGTAAGGTATGTTAATAAAACAGGTAACACTCCAGAATATGCATCATCCGATACCTCAGGACAAGGCAAAATCTCTTTAGCTGAAAGGTTTGAAATTCCTTGGATTTGTAATAGATGGGCATTGAGAATAGAGAAATGTAAAAGGTTTTTGACAATAACCTGAGATTCTGGCGGAATAATTACAGCCTCAGATGAATTTTAGCCATCCCTTCTTCTATGTCAGCCAAACTTTTCTTTCTCATTGCAAACACTTTTGCAACCTATTCAATTCAAGACTGAATCTAGTTTGATAATCTCACAGAGGAGATTAGTCTGCGCCCATGTCAGGGAGCAGTTGGGCAAGCAAGGTAAGAGGAGCAGGTGGAAGGCCCGCGGCCTCCAACGTTCAAAAACGCCCTGGAGAATCCAGCGGAATTGACAAAAATCTTAAAAAACTGGCGGTCACGATTTCCCCAGAGATACTCGCATGGCAAGCACAATGCAACCAGTACATCAACATGCCACACTCCCAACCACTTTCTTTGGTGGAATTCAGAGTCCGCGTGTATCTGGACATCCAAAAAATGGCCTTATGGGAAAAATTTTGCGAAGATGTACACAAAATTTTCCTGACCGCGGTGTACATTGCACCTCACTCCATGTCACATGGTTGGCTGGACCTAGGTTTCGAGAGAAAAAAGCAGCAGATGAGGCTGCAGTGGTGCGCGTAGTGGTCAACCTCCCCAAAGGGCAATGGTTCATCAAAACCAAATGCACCAGATGGACAAAATCAAACCAAATTTCCCTCACGTTTGACTTTTTGCCTACTATGGTAAAATGTGACATTTTGGAACAACACTTGAAAGATGGTCTCGCCATATATGGTGAAATACAATCTTTCGAAATGAAATGCTTCACGCTGATGCCACACCTGTGCACTGGCAAAGCCATTGCAGTTCTGACCCCAACTGAGGAGATCGCGAAGGACCTAACCCAGATCCCATACTCCACTTTTATTGATATCGCAGGGCATACCACCCACCCATTCTGGGTGACCATGGACAGCGCGCCCCCCATTTGCACCCACTGTGATGCGTTCAGCCACAAGGCACATGCATGCCCCATCAAGGAGGGCGTCACATTCCAAGAGCACCCCTCAGCGGCTATGTCCAATGGAGAGGCGCACTATGAACCAACCACAAGCACCAAGGAGGCTTTCCCGTGGGGAGCACAAGGCTGCTACCTATTGGTAAAGCCTATCTCCCCGCAAGAATGGAAGAAGGCTAAGCAGGCCCATAGGGCCGCGGCCAAGGAAATGGCCAAGGCCACCACCACTATCCCACACTCACAATGCCAGGAGGACATGGAAACCTTCACGGCAGAAGCAACTCAGGAATCCATCAACCAATCAGATTGGGAAGCCCATGCTGAGTGGGCCACTCAATCTGAGGATCTGATGGGAGACTCGATCTCACCCAATCGTTGCACCCAAGCTCCAGTCAAAACTGACTTGGGATCTATCCCAACTGAAAAAAAAAATTTGACCCACTCAACGGTGCACCAAACTCATCCGCACTGCAAAAAATTTGTCCGACGTCGGGAAAACAAAAAGTGAAGGCCAAAGCCAATGCAACTCTTTCCACAAAAATCAACAAAAACTCCAATAGCGTTGCTGCTAACACCTGCACTGCTGTGAAAGCCCGTGGGGACCTAGAAGAGGCTGGTGGGCCTGGGAGCCCACCCCTCTCACCTAAGGTGTGATGGGGAAACCTTCACTCTAGGGACTTTGAATATCACCAGACTCAAGGCCTCCCCATCCTGGGCTAGGAAACTGAGTTTTTTACAACACAATTTACCCGTGGATATCCTGGCCATCCAGGAATCCCACTGTCCATGAGGTTCTGAGGAAACTTGGAAAACAATGCTCCTCCCATCCCTATCCTTTTGGTTGAAGCACTGTGGGGTGCTAATTCAGAAAAATAATTTTTCAAATTTGTATCCTCAGAAACATTCCTAAATGGCCAAGTGCTCGTCATCACCTTCTCATGGGCTGACGTAGCGCATGCAATCATCAACATCTATGCCCCAAACGGTGCACATGAGCGTCAGGAATTTTTCTTGTTTTCAAATCCCTCCCGCTACCCCCTGATTCTTTCTTAGTTGGTGACATGAACTGTTGGCTAACCTCACCAATGGACCAGTGGCCTCCGTCACCCCACGCCCCACAGGGTCATGTTGAACTATGCATTCTAAAGGCCACCCTTGGGTTAATGGATGCGCTACTGCAACATGCCCCGCTGCTCAAAAACATGACGCGTCCCCACGTCCACAATGGCCAATTAAGGTCCATGACCCGCATCGACCTTATTTTAATGCTGGCGAAATTCCAACCCCACATCTCCCACTTCAAAACAATGAAAATGGAATTCTCCGACCACTGACTGGTCTCAATAACATACCACCTACCTGTCACAGTTGCTAAGGCCCCACATTGGTGCAAAATCCGCCCCCCCCGAGCTCACATCGCCAGAATTTTCCACATGAGTGGAAGAGGCGACTTTGGCAAAAAAGTTTGTTGCACCATTTTGTGCGGACCCCATTTCCACATGGGCAACTTTCAAATAGGACACTATCCGCCACTCTCACCATCTCTCCTCCAGACGCTCACGAGCCACATCAGCAGTTGTCTCGCGCGCTCTGGAAGAACTGGCACACTTGGAGTCCAACATTCTAGCTACAGAATACAGCCCTGCATGGGGCTGGAAATGGGTGGAGGCAGCCGCCCACCTCAATGCACTTGAAAGCCAACACAAACATCGGGTTTGTATCCAATACAGGGCCACATGCATCACAAAAGGTGACAAGTGCACCTCATATTTCTTTGAAAAAATTTGTACCATGCCAGAGCGTGGCCTGCACACAGGTGCAAAGATCGGATAATTCTATTGCGGATACACCAGCCAAAGTGGCAATTGAAACAAAAAAAATATTACTATGAGTTGTAGCGAGCCAAACCAATTCAGCCAGCTGAAGTGGCGGAATTTCTCAAATGAGCTCATATTTGCACCGTTTTCTGATACCCAGAAATAATGAATTTAATTACTCCAAACAAATTATGGACAGCCATTCATGGTGCGCCTAACCGAAAATGCCCAGGCCCAGATGGCATTCCATATGAGTTCTACAAAAAGTATTTTAAATATATATCCCCACTTCTGCTTGCCTCACTTAACCAAAGCCTGTTGGAAACGCGCCTCCTACCAGGAGGACATGAGGCCTTTACTGTCACACTATTCAAGAAAGGGGATAAGCTTGACTTAGCCAACTGGCGCCCCATTTCTCTAACAAACACAGACACCAAAATTTTAACAGAAATCATGGCTAACCGTTTAGGGACAGTAACATCTGCCACCATCTCCCAGAACAATTCAGTTTCATACCCAGAAGATTGATTTGGGACAACGTGCACTCTGTGGCTAATGCATGCCAGTCCGCAGCCTCTGGGGCACTTGTATCCTTGGACCAACAAAAGGCCTATGATAGAGTAAATAAGAATACCTAAGGGCCTGCCTCCATCAATTCCGCCTACCCCCTCGCTTCATCAACTGGGTGATGCTGCTCACAGAATCTGCAACAATGGCAGTGCGTGGCCCTGGCTTCCTAATGGAAGTAGTCCGACCTCAAAGGGGCTTGCGACAAGGGGACCCCCTCAGCCCACTCTTATACAACTTCAGCCTTGACCCACTACTGCGAAATGTGAATGCCCAACTCACTGGGGTCCATGTGCCAGGCCAAGCCCCAGTCAAGATATTGGCGTTTGCAGATGATTGTGTGGTCAGGGTGTCTATTAATCAAGATGCATGCGCTCTTGAAGCTCTCATCCAGGAATATTCCCGGGTAAGCAACGCGGCACTGAACGCCTCCAAAACCGAAATCATCCTCCTTGGTCAGTTTCAGAACTGCTGGGCCCCAGCAATTAGTTCCCAACCCAGCCCATCTGCCCACCCACGTCCACGCCTTACTAACTCAACACACACCGCTCCACTGGTGCTCCCCTTTGTGCCACGTCCTACCATAGGACTGGTGCGCCATCTGGGCGTGTGGATGGAGGCAGGCGGATATGCGTCAGCAGTAATGGAGTGCCATATTCTGGACAACATGACGAAGCGAATCGCCTCTCTCAGAGCCCACCCTACTTCCCTTACTGGCAGGGTTGTTTTAGCCAGCTCTATGCTCCTATCCAAAGTCTGGCTCGGAGCCCACACCATCCCCTTCTCCCCAAGCTTCTTCAGATCCTTGTATGCCTTGCTGCAAAGATGGCTTTGGTCAGGCCGCCCTCCACCAGTATGGCTAGAGGTCATGTTTGGCCCTCATCATCAAGGTGGCATGGGCCTGCTTGATTTAAAAGCCCATGCTGCCAAGATCCTGGGCACCTGGATCGCGGCCATCACCTCTCCTACACTCCCATCCCAACACTGGTCCCGCGCAGCCCGCTCCAACTTCTCCTGAGCCTTGGGCCTCAACAATCCATCAAACTTCCACTCCCTGATGAATTACCTCGCATCACACACATCGGTCACAGGTCCTCACGGGACTAAAACCCACTACAAACGAATCCTACTCTCCATGCGGAGCGCAGAGAGGGAGAATTCATATTAGCGGACACACAGCCCAGAGAGGCCGCCCCTCTCCTCAGTTCACACAAGAGGTACAGGGGCTACCCATCCATGATGGCGTGATCCCCATTTGGCCCCATGTCCTATCCAGGGTGGACTACCTGGACATGATGGACATCCCTTATTCCATTGAGACCCAAAAACAATCTGGAAATATGTACATCACCCTCTGTTGCAGCCTCAAGTCCGCTCCCATGTGTGGCGCTGCCTGAGGCGGGTGTATCGTACAGCTGAGCGCTCTAATGCTTTACACTCATCCTGTGTTGTGTGCGGCCAGTATGGAACGCTGTTCCACCGCCTGGAGAAGTGCCCCACCTCTAAAGTGATATGGCGCGAAGTTTAACGTCTGCTGGGCCAGGATCAAACACATCCCTTCAGTCTGTCAAGAGATATGTTTGCTCTATCAATGGCCTCCTCCCTTCCACCCTCCCTCCATGCTCTGTTGGTTGCAATCGCCATGTGGACCATCCACACGATTGTCTTAGATGCCATCGCCGGATCCATCCCCACCCTCCCAGAAGCTGTCCACAGATTCCGGTCTCATTTGGTGGATCACTTTCAAGCGTGGATGTTTGGACACCTCCCACCGCGTCGCCAACAGCTGGTCTCCTCCTGGTTCCCAGTCTGGTTCATCAAATCAGACCCCTTCCTCCACACGTGCTCAATAGTGGCTACGGCCCCTTCACACGTTCCCTCCCCCTCCCCATAAGTGGCGTTCCCGCTGGCAACAAGAGATAGCATTGCTTCTCTGGGGTGCCTCCCCCGGTACTAAGTTTACCTGTTCTGAGTCATATTCGGAAGTGTCCGTCCCATGGTCAGCCTTCCCCGCAATAAATTCTTCTATGTCAGCCATTGTAGAGGGTAATTTTACTTGAGGGCCTTCAACATGGTACTGAATGGAATAAGACCTCATTGATCCCTCTAACAGACATAACTGACATCTAGTATGAGCATGTTCAGAGAAAAGCAATGGAACTCTATACCCCAAAAGGGATAGAGAAGAGTTGGGGTAATCAATAATTCCACCAAATTTCTGCAATTATTGAGTCCCCAAGAGAAGGTTATAACTCAGGTTATCAAGGACAATTGCGGGTATTGTAAAAGTTAACTTTCCAATTTTCAGTGGCTGTGACAAAAAAGCTCAAATTGATCGAGTACTCTGAGGTCTTGCAGTGCCATATTCTTCATAATGTAAAATATTGGGCGTTAACTTAATCTGCTTGATAAAATTTGATGAGACTACATTCACAGGAGATCCAGTGTCAATAATAGCTTTGCCGTTAACTTAATTCAATTGAAAGTTAAATCCGTGTGATGGTACTTATGAAATTAGAGGATAAAGCCAACAAGGAGGGCAAGGAATATGAAGAATGTTCATCTTTATTATAATCTACAGAGTTTTGATGTCACTGCTTCATACTCATATAATTATTAAGATGGGGAATCTATTTGGTTTTATCTTTTTCTTCTTTTCATCAGCTTCTTGTTTATAGCAATGGTCTTCAGTATAAAAATTATGGTGACAATAATTGCACTGGATATTTCCACTTGGCATAACTTTCCAAAAAAAAATTTAGGAATAAAAAGTAAGCTTTGATTGCCTGCCATAGTTTCACTCTGATGACTTTAGATTCCCCACCAGCTGCTCCAGTGTGGGCAGCGTCAAAACTCTTCATCATTTTCCGCCCAGCAGGAAAACGTGCTCAGACTGGCTCATCCAGTCATACCAAACCTGGGAAAATTTGTTCCTCCCAAGGATCTTGACGCCCACCTCGCTTGTACCCAAGTGGTGCCTCATTGCCCCTGTGTAAGTCCCAGGGAACGTCCCTTGGCTCTTGATTGAGCCATCTTCCCATTCCCAAATAAAAAGACACTGAAGAGGATGGCAGTACCCCTCATTACTCAGGGTGATCTTGCTCACATAGTAGATGAACGATGGGTAACAGCTGTTCCACTTCAGATCCCACCCCCAGTACTCACACTCACCTTGACAGAACTGTTGTGGTGAATTAGTGAAATCTGTGCTGAGATTGCCAAATTGAAATCAGTCAGATCTAATTTGAGTGGCAATCTAGCCAATGGCCAAATTTCAAATAGCTGTAAAGGCATTAAGAATGAGATATCAGCTGGATCACCTGATGGCTCCAATTCATTTAATAAGCTGGTAGAACAAACATTGGGCGTCATTGATGAGAGTTCAAAGCCTTTTGTTGGTAATTTGGGCGTTGCAGCTGATTTGTTACCATTGACCAAACAGACGGTTCAATGACCAAGAGCGGGCGGGTTGGGAGTCCCAAACCTGTTCTCAACCAAATGGACCTGTCCCTATATGGGGTGGCCTTGGGGGATTCCCATTGTTTGTTGGGCCAAATGCCATCATGCCAACCATCTGAAACATAGCTGAGCCCCAGTTTGGACATTTGAGGTTGAACTGACAGAGACTCAGCCCACCGCCAAACTTGCAATGTCAGTTCTCAAGGAACAAACCCGTCTATTCCTTAACAATTCGCTGGTTAGGTCAAAATTGTGGGACCCAATCCTGCCTTGTCACTACCCCAATTGACCACGTTTTAATCAGTTGCACAAGCACTGAGAAAATTGTTGGTAAATCTTCTTCCTTTCCTTCAAATAAAATTTTACCAAAAAAACTAAATTTATTTATTATCTTCTGACTGCATCCCTGATGGCATTCCCCTTGTGGCCCATCAGTCCATTCACTGGATTGGTTCTACCAGTATTCTTGGTCACTATGGCCCCCTCCATCATCAATTGGGTTCAGAAAGTCTGGTATTTTTGGCTCTAATCCCATGATTGTTAATTTCCATCAGCAATACATGAGAATCTTGTGGCCATATGCCCACCAATTGCAAGAGAGAATCTGCCTCCTTGTCACCCCAGTTGAGATGGCACCATATGCGGAGGATCTTATCGAGACTATCTCAGTGATCCCACCCCCTGCAGCAAGGCCCCCTGGGTCAGGAGTGGGTTCAGTGTGGTTCATTATCAGTATCATTCTCACCATGTTGCTACACAACACTCCATCATCTCCCACTGCCTGGCTCCATACCAAGTTTGGTCAGCAATGCCTCTGGCATTCTGGCTTGCTTTTTGAGTGCTTACACATCCTGGCTGGAAGGCTGGTATAAACTTCTTCTGCCGTTTCCATGACACCCTGGTGCTCCCCCAGAGCAACATGCAATTTGACCTTAGGGTCAATTATGGGAAATTTTTCCCTTGTTACGACCAAGCCATTATTAAAATGGCTCAGGCAGTTATGCTTTCCTCCAGTTTCATTGATTCTACCCATATAATGGGTATTTTGATCTCAGCTTCACCTGTGAAGCTGACGCTGACACTGTGGCAACTGTGCCCCTGGTTTTCCAGGGTACCCCTCTCCTCACAATTTGGACCCAGCTCCCAGAAGATACCACTTTAATGGTTCAGTTCGCTGGTTTGCCTACCCACCTCCCCCTGCAGTGCTCTACCAGGAGCTGATGGACGGTTTGGAAGCCTATGGCTCCAACCCCATCTTACAATTTATGGTTCCAAATGGGGCACACGCCTTTCTGGGCCTTAGGCATTTGCCACAATCAGCCCTGAATTTAGTAAATTTTCTTGTCAATTTTCCCTTGCGCCATCATTCCTTTTGCTCCTTGATCAGCCATTATGGGCCCGCGTCAAGGGCATTTGGATGATCTGTCCATCCTGTTTCAAGTTGGACCACTCAAAACTTAAATGCCCTTTCTTAGCTTCTTCTGATGGCTCTGATTTTAAGTCCACCAGCTTCCAGTCCACCGCCCACCCCATTCCAGTTTTGGTATGGGGTATGATCCTACCTTCCCCTCCTCCAAAGCCTGTTGCTGCAGCTGCGCCCGCAGCCACCAATCAGCCTCCTCCTCGCCCCAGTGCCACATACACTCCTCTAATCAAGAATTGGCTTAGACCCCAGTTCACTCCCATGCTTCCTCCAATGAACTAACCAAACTTCAGTCATATGCTGATTCCCCAATTCAATTTAACCAAAACCCGTGGGATCTATTGGCTGAAATTGATGAGTCTGGTAATATTAATGAAGACTTCACTCTCCAAACTGAGCGGTTTGCGTATGATGGCCATACCGCTGAGCTACCCCCTTGTTTATTTGCACCCCAGCAAAACGTTAAAACATTCTGCAGTGATTATCCTCTGGCTGTTGAAGCAACAGCTAAGCCAGATTGTTATCCTCTCCGCAAAGCTGCCACCAAATCAGTGGTGATGCTCACAGGAGGAATCCCTCCTCCCATTATCCCCTCCACCATCAATATGCTACAAAAAGAACATAATGATCAACACTCAAAAAGCCGTTAATGACGCCATCCAGCATGTGGCAGTGGTAGCACAGAATCCCAAAGCCAAGATTACCTACACCAATATCACCACGTTTGTAAAGCTCACCAATGCACGCATGTAAGCTGAAACAGCATTGGCCAATTATGTTATCTCTCTTATGGTCAACCACTGTTTCCTTCCACCCCAATCATCAAATATTTTGCTCTGCATCTCGCTGATGCCCTGACGCCCTTAATCTCAGCTGAAGCCTGGTCCCTTCTTTGGGGTGAAGACGCTGCCAAGGATGAGCCCCCTGATTCCCCCTCCTCCTCCAACATGATGAAATAAGTGGTTCCCGCTGTCCCACCTGGTTGGTTATGTTCACGTTTTATGTGTCATCCGCTCATTTTGGGAAGTTCATTCATTTTATTTGGTATAGATTTTTTTTGTTTGCTCTTTGAGCTTTGGTAATGTCCATCCCCTAGTCAGCTTACCACAATTAAAAAAATAATTACGCTGAATAGCTCTAGTATTCTCAGGCACGGCATAATCTTTAGGCGACTTGGTCTTGGCAAGTCATAGACTCAGGGTTTCTCAGAAAATTGAAGAGGCAATTTCAACAAGGCTCCACTTATTTCTAAAATACTTTTGAAGCTCTTTTTTATGCTGATAAGGTAGACTTGCATCTAAATTCTAGAAATAAAAGCAGACATGACGGCATTAATAGCGTCATCCAAATATAACCAGCCACATGCTACCAACATCTGAGCTTCCCAATATAACTGATGAGCAAAGTCTTTGATTGATTCATTTTGGTGGGTCTGTGTGCCCATAAAAGTCTGTTTCTGAGAGGATAAGGTTTGCTCACCCCTCAAATTATTTGATCAATGCTTCTTAATCTGGGACCAAGTAGAACAAGTCATTAAGTGATGTACCATGATATTCTGAGCCAGTTGAGTAAGACAATTAGGTATGTAATCATCTTTTGATAATACATAGCCTCACTCAGAGCCATTTTATATAAATAGAGGAAGGAGATAATACTGCCTTCCCCAGGAGAGTACTTATTTCTTAAATACAGGTTTAAAACTTATTGGAGAATTGGCTGTCAAAACATGCACTCCAGGCTGTTCTGATTGAGTGAGGATGTAAGAGTTAGAGTCCAAATTTTGAGAAGAACACTGAGGATAGGGATTAACTGCCTTGGTAAAAATTTCACTAATCCTATGATTCAGATCAGCATGCCCCACTTTTTTATCCAATATGCGAGACAAGTCATAAATTTGCTCTTGTTGTGCATTGTACTTAAGATCCAAAGTTTTAATCTTCACTTGAAGCATCTCCCTTTTAGATGCACAAGCTTGTAACAGGATTTTGGTATCCTTTGCCCATTTACCCAGATTATTCAATTTATCAGATAAGGACTGAAGCGACAACATGGGGTCAATAGGTACCCATCAGGAGTTAAATTACACTCTTTTGCCGCTTTATGAAATTGCTCATGCAAGCAGTCAACCATGCTCAAGTGATTCAACTTGTAAAAGGGATCCTGAATGCCCATCAGCGCCTGATGGTCCAAGAAGACCCATAGTTTCAGAGGTTTTTTCTACTTCATTGACTCAAAAATGAATTCTTGAGTAAGATTGCTCCAATTGGTGAGGCGATTTTCAATTTTCTCTTCCATCAATTGATTACACTCAGTGAGTCAAGAAATACCATCACTCCATCCCATATGAATTTCTTGAACTTGCTTCATGAACTGTGATTAAACAAAACTGGATATTCCATGATCAAGCTGAACAAGTTGTTGATGTACTTCATTGAGAAGGGTCCAATTACTAATGATGGCATTGCAATTATCTCTGCTGAACTCAGAAGCAGACTTGAAAAATTTAGAAACATAATCATTCAAGGACTGGAGTCCTTTTAATAAATTAAGCATCCCTTGATGATACATTCCTACTACTGGTAATATGTGGTATAAAGTAGGTTGTATAAGTTGGTGTAAATATTGCTATTTACCAATCCCTGACATTTGAGAATTTTGATATAAATCCCTCAGCATAGAGGGTACAGCTTTAGTATGAGATCAAGTAGAGCGAATTCCAGGGACTAGAACCCCCTAAAGCATCTGATTGATGATATCTCCTAAAACCTCAGGCTGTATTTGAGAGTTCATAATAAAGTTTAAACAAGAATCATAAAATTCTAAGTTGCTTGGAACTCCAACTTATATGAAACTCTGAGGATTTTGGTTCTAGTGAAACAGACCAATCGTAAGCTACTGCCTTGCTCATGGCCTTGAGCCTCTTTGGGCGAAAAATGAGAATCCACTGTAGTAATTGACGCTTTCACTGTTGTGTAACTCAGAGTGCCCTGTAGTGAGCACCACTTTGAAGTTTTAAATTACACTTCAAAATTGGTAGGTATTCTCTTGAAGTTACTTAGGTGGATTCTCCAAAAAGTTATGAATACTAAAAAAAGTAAGGTTTTAAATCAACCTAATTTTTATTATCAAAAGATTGAATATTTATAGGTTTTTAAGTAGTTTGGGATTTATCCGATCTAATTAATCACTGAGCAATTAAATTTTCTATCCCCTGATCAGGATAATCCTGAACATTTTTTATTAATCTTGATACAATTAGATAAATTAAGCTCCCTTTCCAATAATACTGAGGGGAATCTTTGGGGTAAAATTTTTAAAAATGAAAGAATTTGACAATACCCCAACAGATGTCCTCAAGTCCTTTTTTGTGACAATGAGAAATACATTTTGAGAGTAGTTAAGTTCTAGCTACCTCAATTGGGCCCACCAGCTCTTCTACACCCCTTATAACCTTTTTACTAATGGTACAGTAGAAAGAGTTAATATAACCCTGGTCTCCATACTACAAAAGATGGTCAATTTAGACCCTCTTTATTGGGATCCTTACCTACCCAGTGTCCTCATGGCATACCATATTAGTTACCACCAGATCCTAAAAATTTCTCCTTTCCGAGTACTTTATGGTCAAGAACCTGGGATGCCAGCATTGTTATCCAAGGATATCTTCTGTGCTAGAATTGACCCTGAGCTAGCCATAAAAAAGTTGGACCAGCATCTTATTAAGTTACAATCAGAGGCTATGATCAAGCTGGCAAAGATTATTACAAAAGAGGGTCAAGCTGCTAATGAGCTCTGGTCCCCTCTACCTTACTTTCAAGTATCCAACTTGGTACTCTACTATCACATTTGTATTATGCCTATAAGGGAAAAGCTTAGATTCATCTTGGAAGGACCTTTTTTATAATCTATAAGCGAGGGGATGATTATTCCATTAATTCCTTGCTTCTGAAGTTACCAAAAAATGAGTGAATGGAAAGTTCTTGCAACCTTATTCCCCCTACCACTCTTGAAGGGGGTAATGTCAGACAATTACAAGTCTGATGTATTAATAAGAGTGGTTTGCAAGTCAATAATAAAGATATCAGCCAAAAAACCCTGGTTGAATCCCAGTGGAACACTTCAAATCAGTTTAACGCTTTTATTAAGATTTCTCAGGCAAATAGCACGAATTTTGAGTAGTCAGATTGCACTGACCACGTGGCAAAATCAGGGAGTCTGTCTGAGGTTCCTCCCCTTCCCACCTCTAGGTTACTACAAACACCTAATTGGAGACCGCCCCATTTTTTATAGCCTAAAGGGGTCCTGCAAGGTGCAAATAATTTTTTCCAGCTAAAGATTGGGTCAAATATATGTAAGCCTTACCTCACGGATATATCCTACCTGCTGCCAACCCTCCATCAGCCGTTCTTTCTAAGTGAGGTAAGTCTCAAGAGCTATTATAGGTCAAAAGTCCATATTAGCAAATTTGGGTGCACCCAGATTAAACCAAATTTCCCATCTGACTCACTTTGATCTTTAATACATTTCAAATACTAAGAATCAAAAGATTATCAGGGTTCACTTCTTAACTTCCTTGCCACCAATAACAATATTTATAAAACCATATATTTTATTTTTATCAACGTTTCAATTATTTTAAAAATATAAGTGATCAAAACACCACTAAAAAATATCCCAGCAGTAGTTATTGAATTTCTCCTGCACATATTATTAAAATCAGGGTGACAAGCACCAGCGAGCATTCAAAACCCCTGGATTCCAACAACTTGACAGGAAAAGAAGTGTGGCTACTTTTGTTAAGAGATTTAAGAAATCCATGTATATGGCTTGTGACTGAAATAAGGCTGTACAATTTTTAGCTGTTTTGGTGAAAAAGAGCATCAAGTTTATCATGCCACATTTGAATTACAACGATATTCAATCTGAGACCAAAGGGGCCATTCTTTGTGTGTTTGGAGGTCCTGAATGTATGGCTACTCAAAAAGACACCTCTATATAATTTAGCTTTAAGAGATATAATATAACTTCCAAAATTTTCAGAGTAACTTTTTAAGAAGCTCATGTTATCCTTGGCGCCAAGTCAGGATCAATTTGATGCTGAATCTGCATTGCAACATGAAGGGCAATCTTACTGAAACTTAATGAATACCCACTTGCCAGAATTTATGCAGAACTCATGGCCTCCAAATTGTTTAATTTACTTGGCCAATGTTCTCAATCTTTTGAACTCCTATCAATGCATCAAGCCTGGAGATATAGGTTCATTGAGTAAACCAATTGACAACAAAAAATTAATTTGAGCAATAGTATTAGAAACAATGAGCAATCAATTTCCAAAAACGCAAAGATGATGCGCTAAATGTTGGTATTATTTGCTACAATTTGTTACTGGTAAAGAAAATATGTTTTAAATGTCATTAATGAAATGGTAATGTAGTACTTCCAGATAGTTCCCATAAAGATGGAAAAGTAATGCACAAAAAAAGTCAAATTTTCAATTTCTAGAAGCAACATTTAATCAGATTAAAAAACACTCAGGCAATGTGGCCTCATTATTCATTATGAAGACTATTTAAAATGACCCTTGTCATATTTATCATATAGTCTTAAATGATGATCATGAAATGACTCATTCTGAGAAAAATGCAAATGAGCATAAAGTAAACAGGATAGTCGCTAAATTATAAATCCAGAATATTATATTTAGAATGCTCCTGGCAATGGACAATTTAAATTATTGATACTCCAAGTCTAAAGGGTGTTACCACAGCAATGATCATTGATACATTCATTACTGAGTGTCCTAGCATTGGTAGCACTATAAAGATTTCTTCTAATAATTTACCAATACTTTTATTGTAATATTAAATAACCAGCTCAAATAAAAAAAGAAAAGAGAATAAAGTTAAGTAAATATATATACTTGGCTAAAAGTTATATGATATGCTACTAGTTGATATTAATAGGAAAATCAAAATGCAATTTTATTACTCTATAATATCTAAGGCCTTCTGCCCTCCCTTCATGCTTTGGTGGATGCAATCGCCATGTGGACCATCCACACAATTGTCTTAGATGCCATCGCAGGCTCCACCCCCACCCTCCCAGAAGCAGTCCACAGATTCTGGTCCCATTTGGTGGACCACTTTCAAGCGTGGATGTTTGGATACCTCCCACTGCATCGCTGACAGCTGGTCTCTTCCTGGTTCCCAGTCTGGTTCATCGAATCAGACCCCTTCCTCCATACATGCTCAATTGTGGCTATGGCCCCTTCACAGGTTTCCTCCCCCTCCACATAAGTGGCGTTCCCGCTGGCAACAAGAGATAGCATCGCTTCTCTGGGGTGCCTCCCCTGAAACTAAGTTTTGTCTCTTCTGAGTCATATTCAGAAGTGTCCGTCCCATGGTCAGCCTTCCCTGCAATAAATTTAAGTAATATCTAAGGCCTAGTGGGTGGAAGGCAAGTTGCTAATGCATACAGCTGCCAAATGAGGTTGTGGGTTCGATTTCCACCATTCACACATTAATCAGAGTGCCAGCCAAAGTAAGTTATTTGCAGTTAGTAGGTCTAATAACATGAAAGCCTTACCCATGATGTAACCAGAAAAATCTGAGTCCCAATCTGGAGTTAAAACTTTCTATGACAGAGTTGACTCTGCTCAGGTTTCATGTCAATAATTTCTTTCTCTATTCTAGTAATGTCCGTCCCATGGTTGACTTTCCTCAAATAAATATAATAACTAAGGCCTTGAGGCTTTGTTGTTTGTGCCTTCTACCTCTTCTTTAGGAGGGGTAGAAAATTAATCAGTGCTGAGCTAATGGGTTTTTGATAAAGTTCTCAAAGAAATTTCATTTTTTGTACAAGTCAAATTCAAGGCTATGTTGTAGATAAATTAAACCAAGAAAACTTGACAATAGGTGAGTTACTCTGGCTGACTTAGGATTAGTCATTGAAAAGTATTACAAAATAGTTAGAAGAAGTTGCATTTGGGTGATAAGGCAGCAGAAAGGAAGATGCAGGCAACCTTCTGCTTATAATTTGTCATTATGGTGTAAGTGATAGACGATTGACTGTATTAATTGCAAAGACTGTTATTTCTTTAGATAGTACTGAAAACTAAGGCTCTGCGCTTTAGTATTTAAATTTCACAAAATATGGTATAGTCAATTAATAAATTATAAATTTGTTACAGCTACAAGAAAATCTGGGGAGTCGCAGCTTTTCATTTTTGCCTAGAAATAATTGATTCAAAGACCCAGTATTGGTGGCCTTTTGGGTTAAAAAATTTTAGATTATAGTGTTGGTCAGGTAATGATTAACTAATTACTGGTTATTGAGATAAAGTGAAAGGGCATCACTCAATTGTAATTCATAGGATTGAAGACATAGCTTTCTAAAATGCATTAATGAGGTTCTGTCTTACAAATTATTTTCTTATGCCAGAAAAAGTTAAAACCACAGATTTAGAGATGGGATTATAGCAGGAAGCCACTTATCTAGAGAAATTTCTCTAAACCTTCCTGCAAGCCACTGGTTAGGTGGTGGTGCAAGGAGAGAAATTATATGCAAAGGTGCAGTTAGCATCAGAAGTAACCATATCTAAGATTCAAATTTGGCAGGAGAAGGACAGTTTTAAAGGGCTTCAGTGACAATTAGTAGTTGGTAAAAAGGTTTAGTTATATGAAAAAAATTCTCAACAACACTGCTTTCTAATATATTATGTCTAAAATATTACTATATTGATCAGGTATATCATTGGGCATTTAGCCATAGAAGCTGTAGTGATGATAATAAACCATTATTTAATTATGTAGTTTATTTTGATATGCACCATCTGTCAGTCTATTATATTCATACAGTAGACAACTGAAACTCTGATGTATATCTAAGTAACAAAGAATCAGCTACTTATAGGATCAAGATCTTCACCATTTTCAGGTCTCTCTCTCTGCTCAGTGTAACTTTCTGAGCAATTTATTTGGTTAATTAAAAGCAAACACTTAATTGCAAACCAAAGGCTTGCTCCAATGTTGTCAGATCCCCCGCCAACTGTCCCAGCATGGGGCAGTGGCAAAACTCCCCCTCCATTTTCCGTCTGACAGGAAAACGCACTCAGACTGGCTCACCCAGTCATTCCAAACCCTTGGGATGATTCGTTCCTCCCAAGGATCTTAATTCTCATCTCATCTGAACCCAAGTGGTGCCCCGCTGCCCCCTGGTGCCCCCTTGGAGCAACATGTGTTTTGGCCTTAGGGTCAAATATGGAAAATTCTTCCCCTACGATGACCAATCCATTATCAAAATGGCTCAGGTGGTGATGACACCAGCCTGTTTTATTGACTTCTGCCCCTATAAGGGTACTTTAATCTTGGCTTCCCCTGTGAAGCTGATGCAGCCATTGCAGCAACGGTGCCATTTTTATTCAATAATATTCCCCTCCCAACAACTCAGACCCAGCTCCCAATGGACACCACCTTGGTGGTCCAGTTCGCTGGTTTGCACCCACCTCCCCCTGAAGTGCTACACCAGGAGCTTATGGAAGGTTTGGCAGCCTACGGCGCCAACCCCATCTTGCAATTTGTGGTCCCAAATGGGGCCACACGCCTCGCTGGGCCTTGGGTGTATGCCATGATCAGCCCTGAATTTACTAAAATTTCTTTGGCAATTCCCCCTTGTGCCACCATCCCATCTGCCCCCGACCATCCATTCTGGGCCCACGTTGAGGTTGGATGGACGATTTGTCCATCCTGTTTTGAGTTAGACCACTCAAAACGCAAATGCCCATACTCAGAAACTTCCGCTGATGCTGAAAGTTTGCCTGACGCCCACCAATCCGCCACCCACCCCGCGCCAACTCTGACATGGGGTATGATCCTACCTTCCCCTCCTCCAATGCCTGATGCTTAAGCTGCACCTGTAGCCACCAATCAGCATCCACCTTGCCCCATGGCCACGCATGATTCTTCCAATCATGTGCAGGATTGGACCCCAGTTTGATCCCAGGCAAATTCCAGAAAACCAGCCAATCCTCAATCATACACCAATTCCCCAATCCAATTCAACCAAAACCCATGGGAGTATTTGTATGAAATTGATGAATCAGGTAATGTCATTGAAGAACCATCACTGCAAGTTGAGCAGCTCTGTAATGCAGAATGGGATGCAAAATTCCCGCCTCAGAAATATGTCTCACAACCTAATGCCAAACCGTTCTACAGCAACCACCAGCTTGCAGTAGAAGCAGCCGCCACACCAGATTGCCATCCACTCCACAAAGCTGCCGCCAAATCTGTGGCTGCGCTCGCAGGAGAAATTCCACCTCCCGTTATCCCCAAAAATCTTACTGCACAAAGTAAGATCAACATAAAAATTTTACACAAAAACGTCACTGAAGCCATCCAGAACGTGGTAACAATAGCACGGAATCTGAAAGCAAAAATAACCCAAACTAACATTACCATGTTTATTAAATTCCCAGACGCCCGCCTCAAAGCTGAAGATGCTTTGGCCAATTACATTTTTGGCATTATGATGGCTAACAACTATTTGGAAGTTTCAGTCATCAGGGATATCAAGCCCCATACCGCCAATGCCCCCACACCCCTACTATCTGCCTTAACATGCACCCTACTCTGGAATGAGATGGGTGCAGCTGAAGACGAGCCCCCTGATCCCCCCTCCCCGTCCACCATGGAGGGGTAGCAGTATTCACTACACACCTGGTTGGATATTTGTTAGGTATGATTCAATTGATCCATCCATTTTGGGCGTTTTGTTTAAATTGTTGATTTTTATTATTTTAGTTTTAGTTTGGTAATGTACATCCCCTGGTTGGCTTACCTCAGTTAAATAAAAGATCTTCACCATTTGCTTTCACTTCAAAGGACCATTTAGTTTTATCAAAGTACTCCATTTTTAAAAAACTACTATCTAGTAATCCTCAATGGAGCGCTTTATAAATGGCATCATGACTTTCTTTCCACTCAACATCGCTTTTGAGCGATTTTGATAGATACCAACCATTAATTTTCCACCACCACCTATACCACATCAGTTTTCAATCTATGTCTGCGGATCCACAACCTGCTGCCCCAGTGTGGGGCAGTGGTGCTCCACCTGCTAGCATTTACTGCCCAGCAGGCAAACGCATTAGATGGGCTCATTCAGTTCGCCTAGTACAACTGGCTGCTTTGTCCCTCCAAGGGACTTAGCACTGCACCTTGCACAATTCCACCCAATCTGCCCCCACCCCTAGCCCTACATCAATCCAGTATCCGCTTTTTCCTCTAAGTCAAACACAGACTTCTCTTCCCATATGCTGACAAATCAATTATTGAGCTGGCAATGGCTACCTTCACTCCAGCAGGTTTTATTAACTTCCTCCCTAATAAAGGCTATTTTGATATTGGCTTCCCCATGGAAGAGGATGTGGCTGCTGCTGCAGCAACACCATTAATTTACAAAAATAACCCATTACCACCACCCAAACTCATCTCCCCTAATGATACCACACTCATGGTGACCTTTACAAACCTTTCCTCCTAACTTCTCCCTCAAACTCTATATGAGAAGTTGATTTCAGGGCTGTCCACTTATGGCACAAACCTCATCCTCAAATTCTTTGTCCCAAGTGGTGTGAGCAAAGCGGCACCTTGGGCAATGTCAACTATTACCCCCACCAGCTAAACATGGCCCAGCACATCTCACTGCATGCCTATATCCCATCCGCGCCTGATCATTGCTTTTAGGCTCACACTGACAATGGTCACATGATTTGCCCCCTATGCCAAAATTGGACCATACTAAGAAAGTATGTCATTACAATTCAAACCATGCAAACACTGCCAACTCCGCCCATGTGGTCACACTAACAGCATTTGAATGGGGATTTTGGCTGCCCCTGCCCCACAGGCTGATCGCTCATTGAATCTGAAGCAAAAATTAACAACCCATGCCAAAGCTGGCCAATTTACACACATACCAACCAATCAGGCGCAGGTTTGGACCCAAATTCAATCCAACATAAACATCCCACCCCAAAACCTACCCAACCCAAGCCACGTATCACTGAATCAATCCTACTCAACTAACATCCCTGGGACTTATTGGATAAAGTGGACAAATCTGGTGAAATTGTACCACTACCAGACTCACCAATTAATTTAGAACTTTATCTAAATTTAGACTTTAATTCCCATTTCCCGCCCAAAAAATTTATCTTAAGCCCACTGCTACCCCTTTCCTGAGTGACCATCAGCTAGCTGAGGCCACGGTGGCTTCACCCAAAAGTCACCATCTCCATGAAGCTGTGGCAGCATCTGTCACTGAATTTAAAGAAGGGCTGCATCACACTGAATTCTCTCTTGCTTTCCCTGCTGTTGCAGCAGAAGAAATCATCCAACTCAGAGAAGCTGCCATCACTGCTGTCAATCATGTTGTGGAATTGGCTGATTTTTCCCCATCCACATGCATCACAAGTACCAACATTGCAAAATTTGCCCAGCTTTCTGACACCCACATCCAAGAAGAGCACCAATATGCCATACTTGTAGAGGCTTTGATCCA
Source organism: Massospora cicadina (assembly GCA_022478985.1). Taxonomy (NCBI): domain Eukaryota; kingdom Fungi; phylum Entomophthoromycota; class Entomophthoromycetes; order Entomophthorales; family Entomophthoraceae; genus Massospora; species Massospora cicadina. The sequence goes on along the minus strand of JAKSZP010005383.1, from coordinate 141,278 downwards.
GGACCAAAATTGTTGATCTCAACAGCTACCTACTTTACATCAACACTCATCCCACAGATACCCCAACCCCCTGTTCTCAGCATTGATCTGCCTCTTTAATGCTGAATCTGAAATCAGAACTGAAAGTGATAATACACCTGATCCCCCCTCCCCCTCCACCACAGTAGTATAAGCAGCTCACTGCTGTGCCACCTGGTAGGTTATTTTTTTTGTTTTTTGTGTCACGCTGCTTGTTTTAGGTTAAAAATATTTTTGGTTTGTTTCATTGGTATTTCTGTTTTGGTAATGTCCATCCCCTGGTTGGCATACTTCAAATAAATTTTAAATTTTATAAATGGCATCATCAATATCAACTGTCTCAAACTATAATACAAAGTGAAAAGTGAAGTGTCAAACAGTGTAGCAATTTTCTGATAGTTGGCTAATCCTTAATATCCATTCAAGAGATATCTATTTTTATCCTGCGTTACATAGACAACTTAGAATCTTTAGGCTTTAAAATCACCTATAAATGGGTATAAACCCTATTTATTAATTTATCTATAAATTAAAATATTTTCTGAGGCAAGTTTATTTTATGGTCTAATATATTCAAAATAATAGAGATCCTATATATGAGCGTTTAGCATAACAAAATACCTAGGATGACAGATGTAACTTCTAGCCTAATGATCTAGGTTAACAGGATAATCCTGCCACTGCACTAACAACCCATTGTTGAATACAGAAGAATATGCTCTTTCTGAAACAATAGAATCATTTTACCAATCAACCACCAATGGAAACTGTCTCAAGGCATATTAGCATAAAAATAGATAGGGGGCTTCATGATCATTATAATATCTTGGATCTATCATGGATATTCCCTCCCTTTTTACCCTTACACCCTATTTAAAAAAATTTACAAGATATTTTTTAATACTCAAAAAATTTTCTCTTTAATAATTCTTTAAATGATCAGGTACAAAACCTAATCAAATCTTCAAATAAAATAATTATTTCAGCTATAGCATATTTTAACATCTTTATTTCTTAGAATTTATTCTTTCTGCCCCAACCATGATATCTATGCCTATTTAGGAGTTTTTCCAGATAATAATTGACCTCCTCATTAAGTGATAACTGTGATATCTTCAGTGCTAACAACACTACCCCTCATGATGAAAGTAGTATTCCAGTCCCCTTACAAATAAATTTTGCTATAGATTAATAGTCAGATGGAGCTGATTGTTTTTTCTTTAATATTCTCAGAATGTGGGTTTAAGTCAATATTATATATATTTTTATTGCAAAAAAAGAGTTCTTTATCATACTACTTACCTTTAACTCAATTTTTAACAAGTAATTTAATATCCTTCCGCTGGATACCTGCTATGAGTGTAAAAAATTTTATCTAAACTGGTTGTCAGTATTCTCCTTATGCAAGGTGAAAGCCTTTTCCTGGGAAGATCAACATATATTAGTATGCAGTACTTTTTTCAAGCTGCTCAATTAGTCTGATAAGTCCCAAATTAAGGTTCAAATTAACATCATTAGTTTAGACTTCAAATTTGGTATTACCTGAAATGCTCCAGATTTGGTTTATAACTATTATGTTTAGATTCTCAGTTACTTTACCTAATTCTGAGGCCACATTCATATGAATCTATCATTGATGGCCTGATAACCCAATATCTTAATCAGTTGTTCATTATGGAATCTGGGAAGTGGACATCTATATAAGGACTATTGGAAGAGCTACTGTTTGTGGTTAATACTGATTTAAAAGATGCTATAAAAAAAATTACCAGGAGATCAAGAAGCTCAGCTGACCTTACAGGTGAGATGAGATGATGGTTAAATCACTTAGGAATCAATAATGATAAATGAATCCTCTTCAAAATTCTCAGTAATCATGAATCCCTTTTTTGGCAATACTATAAATAATATTGACCTGTTTTAAATAAAGTACTTTTTCAGTAAAATATAGGTATCTTATTTTTACCTATGTCCATATACATTTATAAAAACAAAGTCTTATCCAAATCTGTGTACTTCAAAGCCCTGCCCTCAGACTCTCACACCATCAATGATTTCCCTGGAAGCCTGACATTGGTTTGATAGTTTCTGAGATTACTGTATACAGTCTATACCCCTAGAAATTTATTTATATAGAAAAAATACAATACTAAAGTTTTTGACTTTTATGCACTATCTTTAATTTAAGTAAAAATTAGTGTGTAAAAGTGTATGTTTGTAACATCTTTATTTATTTAAGGCAAGATGACCAGGGGATGGACATTACCAAAATGTAAATAAAGTATCAACATGAAACCTGAGCAGGGTCAACTCTGTCATAGAAAGTTTTTCCTCTGGATAAGGACTCAAATTTTCTGGTTACATCATGGGTAAGGTTTTTGTGTTATTAGACCTATAAACTGCTAATAGCCTCTTTCAGCTGGCACCCTGATTGATGTGCAAAGGGTGGGAATTGAACCCACAACCTTCAGGTTGATAGCCATATGCCCTACCAACTCACCTTCCACCACCTGTATGTTTGTAACATCTTCTCTTGAACAAATAAACTAGATAACTAAACTTGGCACAAATATAATGTTAATAAGGTTAACTAAGGAAGGATGGTTTATACTTCTGATAACATTTATATGTAAGAAAAGTTATATTATGTTTAAAATGATATATATGATTTTGATTAAAATCAGTACTTCATATTAGCTGAGTATTCCAAGGTTTTTTAGGCTGATTTAGTATGTTTCATAGTTTTTCCAAGTGGTTTGGTAGAATTTAGATAATTTGTTAGGCTAAAATATATTGGTAGGCAGTTAGGCTTTAGTTTATTTAATAGTTTCAATTAGGCCTGACTGAATGATTAGTGGTTTTTGATTGCTTTGATATGTTCAATTTGTTTTGGTCATATATTTGATGGTTTTTGTTTAGTTTTATAGGCATAATTACTTCTTAAACTTATTGATGGCCATCTACAATATAAAAGCTAAATTAATAACTAGAATCATTTGGTAAATTATAAACCTAAACAAGGATGGGGGAATCAGCTAGTACCAGATAATTAATGGTTGAACTTTTAAACTATAAACTGCTATTAATAATACTTGTATCTTTTATCTATGTAGTCATAAGAAATATTTGATCATCCTCAACACTAGCACAACAGTCAGTGATCTTTATGTAATGACCTTAGAATAATATATAAAGGTAAACTTGAGCATTAATATTATAACATATAATTAATTAATAATTATAAAAGTTTTGATTAGTCTATGATAAACAAATAAAGAAGCACAGTTTTAATTACAGTTGTTTTAATTCTGAGGTACACCAGAGATACATTGAGGGTTTTCTGCACTGGTTTATGCCCACAGAGCAATAGGACAGATGATATGAAGATTGTCATCCTCAAAACAATGGATAAACTTTTAATAAATATGGAGCAATTCCCCAATTGCCCAATAACACTTCTTTATTTTATTTAATACCATCAGCGGATACTCTCTGGTCTGCTCACTCTCTTCTAACAACATCCTCCTTTCTTTTTTTTAGTACTAGATGGTCCCAAACAACATCCTCCTTTCATTCTTCTCATATCGCTGATATCCAGCAACCTTGGTTGATTCTGACCCTTTTGCTTAGACCATTCACTCTGCCATATTCTCATTGGTTCTGACAGAGTTCATTTATTAAATTCAAAATTGCCCTAGTTTGATGTGATCCACTTAATATTCATTGTATGCTAACATCTCATTATTTGTCATTCAACATCACCTTATGGCCTGATTCAGAGGTGATTCAATATTCTTTCCAACCCAATATAGCCTTATCCTAAGGTGCTCAAATAGTCATAACTAATATCATGGTTGGCGGAATCATTCCATCTCACCGTAGCTATTTCAGGCTTATCATCCAGTCATATCAGAATCTTGACAATAGTTTTTAATTTATACTTGCTAAAAATGTGTTGTTTTAACCTTTGTTATAAAAGCATTAAACTCAATTGTCCGAATAAATATTTTGGATATAACCAATTAAATGGGCTCAACTGGGAATCGAACCCAGGACCTCTCCCACCCTAAGGGAGAATTATACCACTAAACCATTGAGCCTTAGTTTCTCATGAATAGTTTTTTTAGTGTAGAAGAAAAGAATCAGCAGTGGCAGGAGCTCCCACATGGCAACCACCTAACCTTTTTTTATAACTCAACAAGTGGAGTTACCAGGCATTGCTCAGGTATATGAGCTCACACTTATATAGCCTAAAGGCTGTGCCAGACTATGATTGAGACACTTAGACTAACAGCTTTGCTGTTGCCCTCATGGCTAGCATATTGGTTATCCTAACTGTACTTAACAATCTATAATCTTCTACTTAAAACTATAACCTGATTTTTGTTTAGTTTTGGTTGAGCAATTTAATAAATTATTTGATAATATTTGCCAATCCTCATCCACTCACCCAAATAGATTGAATCTATCAGACTCAATGGTTTTAGATTGCAGTCCTTCAGTATATCAGTCAGTCAGTAGATATGTTTTATTAAGTAGATATTATTAATTAATTAATATTAGGAGGGGATGGAGGGAGTGATGTTTTATCCTAGCCAGAAAGGATTTCAACCTGTGTTGGTATTTAGTACATCACCTCAGCTTGTGGTTAAAAGTGTGCACAATACACCCAATTTTATATCTAAATTCAAGAATATAATCAAAATTAAATATCACATTATTTATACTCCTAGAAGGATGTTTTTATGATATAATCAGATCCCTTCTGAGCTTATTATATTAATATCACATTTTAAAAAACTAATCTATAGTATAATTAAAGTTAAGTACTGAAAGCATTATATTCATTATAAATTATCATGATACTATAACAATTTTCATATATGCTATAGATCTATATTGTAATAAAGCTATATATTTTTACCTTTAAAGTTCACTTAACAAGACTTTTTATATTTCATAAATTTAAGCTAACTACAAGTACACAATTATACTATAATATTATAGTATAGCTTAGTAAAAGCAAATTTAAAAGCTTACTTATAATACCTATTCCTATGTGTTATACTATGACGTTGAATACTATGGCTAAGTGGACCAAAGTACTAGCAAAGAATCAACTAAACACATGCATCATGTGATAATGAATAGAAAGAAACTCATATATGGAACCAATCTAGATTATTGCATTAGTAAAGAAATGTTGCGTTATAGTTTCCATATTTAGAGTTGTCAAAGTAGTTTTAATTGCAAACTGTTAAAACTGGGACATCATATAGGTTTAAATTAATACCATTTTATAAAATTATTTTTAGGCCTAATATATGAATATAGGTAAATCAGACTTTTATTAAATTTAAAATATTTTGGGTATCTTCTAGTACTTAAGAAATTGTTTATATGATACTATAATAGATTAATTTTTGTGCAAAATAAGATGTATTTTACTTAAGATATACAAGACAAATAAAAAGTTTTGAGTTAGGGAATTAAATAAATGATGACTATTGAATTATTCAAGATAATAGTGATGATACTGAAGAAATGTTATACAAATCTCTACATTTTAGCAGTTCTTTTTAGCATTTTGAACGAGTTATAAATACTTATATGTTATAAATGTATGTAATTATCAAATTTCTTATCAAGAGCTAATATTATATACTTACTAAATTCTTTATACTGAGGCCATATGGTAACAAAAGTGTAATATCTTAGGTTTTAATAAATCTGACTACAAGTAATATTATAGTCAATAGTGTGAGTCCACTGAAATTTATGAGTTAATATTAAATTGCTCAAGACTTGATTAAAAACTTATGTTGATTTAATAAAAAGATGATGTATACCATATAACCATTTATATGCTTTGCTTTTATAATGTGTTAGTTATAGTCATAAAAGCTATTGCTCCTGAAACAATTAATTATTAGAGCTGTAATTATTTTCTTAAACTTGTTTAAGATCAACAATTAATTATTATATCCTTTCTAAAATCTTGTATTAAACAAAGTAATAAACTTAATCAAACCAAGTCTCCTTATAGTAACTATACAAAAAGCAAAATGGGCTAGTTAATTAAATTATCAATGATATTTAAATAAAATATATAGACATAATATTATATTTTTTATTTATAAATTTATATATTAGTATAGATGTTGCAAAGGAAAGATACCCCAGTAGTGAAGTATGGACTCACACACTTTTCCTCTCATTGCAATCATTTTTGCAACTTAAACAATTCAAGTCTGAATCTAGTTTGATAATCTCACAGAGGAGATTAGTCTGCGCCCATGTCAGGGAGCAGTTGGGCAAGTAAGGTAAGAGGCACAGGTGGTAGGCCCATGACCTCCAACGTTCAAAAATGCCCTGGAGAAACTGGTGGATTAGACAAAAAATAAAAAACTGGCGGTTACTATTTCCCCAGAAATCCTCATTTGGCAGGTGCAATGTAACCAGTACATCAACATGCCACACTCTCAACCACTCTCATTGGTGGAATATGGAGTCCGGGTGTTCCTGGATATCCAACAAACAACCCTGTGGGAAAAATTTTGTGGGGATGTGCACACTTTTTTCCCAACTGCGGTGTATGTCACACCTCACTCCATGTCACATGGTTGGCTGGATCTCGTTTTCAAAAACAAGGAGGCAGCAGATGAAGCTGCTGTGGTGCGCATAGTGATTGACCTCCCCAAAGGGCAATGGGTCATCAAAACCAAGCGCACCAGATGGACAAAATGCAACAAAATTTTCCTCACGTTTGACTTTTTGCCCACTACAGTCAAGCGTGCCATTCTGGAGCAGCACCTGAAAGAGGGTCTCACCATATATGGCAAAATACAATCTTTGAAATGAAACACTTTACGCTGATGCCACACCTGTGCACCAGCAAAGCCATTGCAGTTCTGACTCCAACTGAGGAGATCATGAAGGACCTAACCCAGATCCTGCACTCCACTTATATTAATATCAAAGGGCATACCACCCACCCTTTCTGGGTAACCGTAGACAGCGCACCCCCCATCTGTACCCACTGTGATGCGTTCAGCCATAAGGCACATGCATGCCCCACCAAGGAGGGCATCACATTCCAAGAGCACCCCTCAGCAGCCATGGCCAGCGGGGAGGCTCACTATGAACCAACCACCAATACCAAAGAGGCCTTCCTGTGGGGAGCACAAGGCTGCTACCTACTAGTAAAGCCTGTATCCCCTCAAGAGCAAAAAAAGGCCAAACAGGCCCGCAGGGCCGCGGCCAAGGAAGTGGCCAAAGTCGCCTCCACTATCCCACACTCCCAACGCCAGGAGGACATTAAAACCTTCACAGTGGAAGCAACTTGGGAATCCCTCAACCAATCAGATTGGGAGGCCCAAGCCAATTGGGCCACCCAATCTGAGGATCCAATGGGCAACTCAATCTCACTGGACCTTTGCAACCAAGCCCCAATTGAAACTGACTTGGTCTCCAACCTAACTGAAATTTTTTTGACCCAAACATTGGTGCACTGAACTCATCCACACCGCAAAAAATTCAGTCAACAATTGGGAAATAAAAAGCAAAGGCAAAAGCCAACGCAAACCTGTCTGCTAAAATTAACAAAACTACTGATAGTGTTGCTGCAAACACCCATGCCACTGTGAAGGCCCATGGGGATACAGAGGAGGCTGGTGGGCTTGGGTGCCCACCCCCTTGCACCTAAGGTGCAATGGGGGAAGCCTTCACTTTAGGGACGTTGAATATCGCCAGACTCAAGGCCTCGCCATCCTGGGCTAGGAAACTGAGTTTTTTACAAAAAATTTACCCATGGTCATCCTGGCCATCCAGGAGTCCCACTGTCCATGAGGTTTTGAGGACACTTGGAAAACCATGCTCCTCCCTTCCCTATCCTTCTAGTCTGAGCACTGTGAGGTGCTTGTTCAAAAAAACAATTTTTTTAACCTTTTATCATCTGAATCCTTCCTCAATGGTCATGCCCTCGTTGTTACATTTTTGTGGGCTGATGTGGCACACACTATCATCAACATTTATGCCCTAACCTGTGCACAAGAGCTTTGGAATTTTTCTCATCAGTCAAATCCCTTCCGCTACTTCCTGACCCTTTCATAGTTGGAGACATGAACTGTTGGCTAAACACACCCACAGACCGTTGGCCTTCCTCATCCCACACCCCCCAGGGTCTCATAGAACTTTGCGTTCTAAAGGCCACCCTTGGGTTATTAGATGTGCGGCTGCGGCAAGCTCCACTGCTCAAGAACATGATGCACCCCCACATCCACAATGGCCAATTAAGGTCCATTACCTGCATCAACCTTATCCTCACGCTGGCAAAATTTTGATCTCATATTTCCCACTTCCACATATCAAAAATCGATTTCTCCAACTACTGGCTGGTCTCAATAACCTACCACTTGCCTGTCACAGTGGCTAAAGCTCCGCATTGGTGCAAACTCCGCCCACCTAAAATTGCATCGCCAGGATTTTCCACTTGGGTGGAATCAGTGACTTCGGCAAAAGAGTTTATTACACCATTTTGCGCGGACCCAATTTCCACATAGTCAGCCTTCAAAGAGGATACCATCCGCCATGCTCGCCACCTCTCCTCCTGACTCTCATGAGCTATATCAGCTGTCATCTCGCGCGCTCTGGCAGAGTTGGCACACCTGGAGTCCAACATCCCAGCCACAGGCTACATCCCTGCTTGGGGCTAGAAGTGGGAAGAAGCAGCCGCCCACCTCAACGCACTCAAAAGGCAACATAAACATTGGGTTTGTGTTCAGTACAGGGCCAAACACATTACAGAGGGTGACACATGCACCGCATATTTTTTAAAAAATTCTTCACACCGCGCCAGAGCGTGGCCTGTACACAGGTGCGGAGATCAGATGATTCCATCGTGGATATTCCAGCCAAAGTGGCGATCAAAATAAAAAGTATTACTCCAAGTTGTACTGATCTGATCCAGTTCAGTTGGCTGAAATAGCAAAATTTCTCAATAGCACTCACATCCGCACTGTTTCCCAATACCTGGAATTGATGAATTTGATTACTTCAAATGAACTCTGGTCTGCCATCCGCGGTGTACCAAATTGGAAATGCCCAGGCCCTAATGGCATTCCATATGAGTTCTATAAGAAGTACTACAAATATCTATCCCCACTACTGCTAGCCTCCCTTAACCAGAGCCTTCTGGATACGCGCCTTCTACCAGGAGGGCAAGAGGCCTTCACCATCACACTCTTCAAGAAAGGGGATAAGCTAGACCTAGCCAACTGGCGCCCCATTTCTTTAACTAACACGGATACAAAAATTTTAACTAAAATCATGACTAACCATTTAGGGATTGTAGCATCTGCCACCATCTCCCCAGAACAATTCAGTTTCATACCCAGAAGATTGATTTGGGACAACGTGCACTCTGTGGCTAATGCATGCCAGTCCACGGCCTCTGGGGCACTTGTATTCTTGGACCAACAGAAGGCCTATGATAGAGTAAACTGGGAATACCTCAGGGCCTGCCTTCACCAATTCCGCTTGCCCCCTCGCTTCATCAACTGGGTAATGCTGCATACGGAATCTGCAACAATGGCAGTGCGTGGCCCTGGCTTCCTCACGGAAGTAGTCCTCCCTCAAAGGGGCTTACGCCAAGGGGACCCCCTTAGCCCACTCTTATACAACTTCAGCCTTGACCCACTACTTTGAAACGTGAATGCCCGCCTCACTGGGGTCCATGCACCAGGCCAAGCCCCAGTCAAGATGATGGCGTTTGCAGATGATTGTGTGGTCAGGGTGTCTAATAATCAAGATGCACGCGCGCTTGAAGCTCTCATCCAGGAGTATTCCCAGGTAAGTAATGCTGCACTGAACGCTTCCAAAACCAAAATCATCCTCCTTGGTCAGTATCAAACCTGCTGGGCCCCAGCGACCAGTGCCCAGCCCGGCCCATCTGCTTGCACACGTGCTCGCCTTCCCTGCTCACCCCACACCGCCCCACTGGTGCTCCCCTTCATGCCACGCCCTACCATAGGGCCAGTCCGCCATCTGGGCGTGTGGGTGGAGGCAGGCGGGTATGCCTCAGCAGTAATGGAAAGTCATATTCTAGACAACGTGACAAAGCGCATCGCCTCTCTCAGAGCCCACCCTACTTCCCTTACTGGCAGGGTTGTTTTAGCCAACTCTATGCTCCTCTCCAAAGTCTGGTTTGGAGCCCACGCAATCGCCTTCTCCCCAGTTTTTTTCAAATCTATGTATGCCCTTCTACAAGGGTGGCTATGGTCAGGCCGCCCACCACCAGTGCGGCTTGAGGTCATGTTTGGCCCTCATCGTCATGGTGGCATGGGCCTGCTTGACCTTAAAGCCCATGCTGCCAAGATCCTGGGCACCTGGATTGCAGCCATCACCGCCCCTACGCTCCCCTCCCAACACTGGTCCCACGCGGCCCGCTCCAACTTCTCCTGCACCCTGGGCCTTAACAATCCATTGCACCCTCACTCCTTGATGAAATATCTGGCTTCCCACCCATTGGCCACAGGTCCTCACGGTACTAAAACCCACTACAAACGAATCCTCCTCTCCATGTGGAGCGCTGAGTGGAGAATCCGTATTAATGGACACACAGCCCAGAGAGGCCGCCCCTCTCCTCGGTTCACACAGGAGGTACAGGGGTTACCCATTCAAGATGGCTTGATCCCCACACGACCCCATGTCATATCCAGGGTGGACTACCTGGACATGATGGACATCCCTTATTCCCTTGAGACCCAGAAGACTATTTGGAAATACGCACACCACCCTCTGTTGCAGCCTCAAATCTGTTCCCATGTGTGGCGCTGCCTGAGGTGGGTGTACCATATGGCTGAGAACTCTAACGCTTTACACTCATCCTGCGTCGTGTGTGGCCAGTATGGAACGCTGTTCCACCGCCTGGAGAAGTGCCCTACCTCTAAAGTGATATGGCGCGAAGTTCAACGTCTGCTTGGCCAGGATCAAACACATCCCTTCAGTCTGTCAAGAGATATGTTTGCTATATCCATGGTATCCCCTCTTTCACCCTCCCTCCATGCTCTGGTGGTCACAATCGCCATGTGGACTATCCACACAATTGTCTTGGATGCCATCGCAGGCTCCACCCCCACCCTCCCAGAAGCTGTCCACAGATTCTGGTCCCATTTGGTGGACCACTTTTAGGCGTGGATGTTTGGGTACCTCCCACCGCGTCGCCATCAGCTGGTCTCCTCCTGGTTCCCAGTTTGGTTCATCAAATCGGACCCTTTCCTCCACACGTGTTCAATTGTGGTTATGGCCCCTTTACACGTTCCCTCCTCCTCCCCATAGTGGCGTTCCCGCTGGCAACAAGAGATAGCATCGCTTCTCTGGGGTGCCTTCCCTGTTACTAAGTTTCATTTTCTTTTGTGTCTACATTCAGAAGTGTCCATCCCCTGGTCAGCCTTCCCCACAATAAATATAAAATTTAAAATTTAAAGTATGGACTCACTACCACTGCCTCCCCAAGTTTAATCCTGATATATGAACTTTGGGTAGGGGGCAATTATGTCTGTGTTGGTATTGTAGACTAATTCCCTGAACCAAGATAGCAAATAGCAGATTGGTCCATGGAGTTCCTGGCCCATCATATGCCGTACATGGAGTTTTTTCAGGCTTAGTCCCCCTTTCCCATTTCTTCAATTCCCTTAATCAGATTGGTATTGTCCCTAGGTCAGCCCACCTCAAAATAAAACTTAGAATATAGATGTTGCAAGTTGTGCTAAATTAGATCCAAGCTTTTAAAAGCAAGGGCTGTGGATATAAATTAGTGCTACAGAGCTAATCAAATTTTAAATTTGTTTGAGTTTAGTGGCTTTTTTAGTAGTAGTAGGATTGAATATTAGTGCATCATAATGATAAAGGAAGAGCTTTTGAAATAAATATTAACTATATATAAAATTAAAGATTTTGTCAATTGCATTAAGATCAAAAATTTCTTGAAGGGAAGATATCTATCTCAATTTTACTTAGTTTATGTTTTGTCTCTTATAGTATGATAGCTTATTTTATTAATAATGAACTTCAATTGTCAAACACTTTCTATCAAAGTTTATAAAACTAGAGAAATTTAATTACTTTTTTTTGTGATTGTCACTTAAATTTGACTCTAGATTACCTTTTTTTAGTACTAGATGGTCCCAACCCAAGGGGGATTCATCGATGTTGACTCTAAATTACCCAAAATCCTAACAGCACCCTATCAATCCTGCAGGGGAGTATAAAAGGAATAAGAAAAAATTATAAAACCTAATTAAAATCACACTTTTGCTAGCTACTATAGAATATTTAATCATCCATTTAAGATAACCCTATAAGTTTCAAAAATTGTTGTAGTTAGTTTATACAATCTTACTAAAGGATGGTGGTAAAAGTAGAAAACAATATCATTAGTCAATATTCTTCAAAGTTGGGAGCTAAGTTCAATTTTTCTAAACCAACAAAAAATATTTTTGGTCTTGTAAAAACTGTATTAAAAGTTTTAGCTTTATTGTGAAGGTCCTTAAGTGCTCAAGCTTTTTGGGAAAGCAGTGAAGATCATGATTGTAATAACAAAAGAGCTATAAGGTAGTTATATTTTCTTATATAAGACCTGCGTTATTCTACATCATCTTAAGCTATAAAAGCAAAATAAACAATAAACGGTTTGAAAGATGGTAGAATGTAATTACTCAATCATCCAAATTTCTTAATGATAGGATAAAGGAACTCAATGCTGAGTTGTGTATCTTTTTTCTTCACATCATGATATTGATTACTTTCTTGACTTGATATGATTGAATTTCAAATATATATATTGATGATTTTTTTGTTTACCAATGTGTGTTCCAATAAGAAATTATGATTGTAATTTCAGAATTTATTAGGTGAATTTACAAAATTTTGGTTATAATTATTTCTAGAAACTTGAACTTTAGGTTGTAGTAGCTTTGATCAGGTGAGCCTAGTAGAGCAACGTTGTAGTAACAATTAAAGGCAAATTGATTATATTTTGTTCCTGGGTTGGAGGGTTTGGAACAATAACCACTTTAGACTTCAACAAAGCTCCCCTCAAGATTCCTAGTAAGAGGTGTATATTCTTGAAGAAATCTTTCACAGACTTGGTTCAATATCATCCCTTGGACCACGTTGAAAATATCACTATTGGATACTACATTGTGAACAACATTATAGATCTCAACCAATAAAATTAATCTTGTTGTATTAAATTTCCATTTTTTGGTGGTAGAAGAATACAAGGTCTCTGGGCTTGACAAGAAAAAAGAGGTAGTTTAGCATTGATTCACTTACTTTTTTATACTGTAGCAAAATATATTAAATTGTTGATAATATCATGTAACCAAATTAATTTGTTTTCTGAGGCTTGTATTTTGAGCTCAGTATAGTCAGTCAGAGGATTTAGAAGTAACATAACCAGCAGGTGTTGCAAACTACTAGGCAGTTTAGATTCTCTCTATTAAAACGCCTAGAATATCAACAATTAAATAACGTGGTATTAGCTAATTTAATATCTAAAAAGAGATTAAGAGACAGTGATTCCACTTATGGGATCCATTTGCATCTATATTCTCAGTTTCAAAATTTATTTGAGTCCTTGGGAACAGCCCTGGTAAGATTTAATTTCTCTTTTATTAAGCATTGTCCTAGGTCAAGCTTAGCAACAATTTCTAGGGTTGAGTGGCCTCAATATGGTTTCATTTTTAGGGGTTTTGGATCTGGGCAAGGCTGCAAGGTCAACAGGAGAGTGATGATAGTGCAATTTGAAAAGTGAATTTAAGCAATTTATATGATATTAATCAGACAGTGACATTAAATAACTCAAATGAATATTTTATGCTTATTGAACTCCAACCTATTAAAAGATGAATTGCCAATTGAACGGAAACATTGTGTATTTAGAAATATTTCTTTGGTTGATTTATAATGTAAACTAACCAACGATATAACTTCCATAAATCACACTTCAGTTTGAAAAGGCCAAACCACTATAAATTGTCAAACAATTTAACTTTTAAGCCAACACTTTTAGCTACAGAAGCAAAGTGACTCAATTGCACAATTTATGCTATCAAAGTGATAACAATGTCAATATATTTATTTATTTATGAATCAAATTCACATGAACAACCTCAACTATCCCATGCCTCTATACCAAAACCTATTTTACAACTACTTTGATGCCCTAAAGGGTCTTATTTAATCTTAAATTTAATTACTTTAAATCTATTCAGAATATAAATATTACCTAATTGACTATATCCTAGCCATTTTTAGGTAGTGGGTAGAAAAGGGGGTCAGTAGGGGGTGGATGTGAGGCGCAGGGGAGCTCAATTTCACATTGGTATGTACTGCACAGTTCCTGTGGAACCACCTGAGGCGCCAAGAAACCAAAGTATGATGATCCTAAGAGACCTTTATTTAATGAAAAGTCAGCCATCTTAGTGAGGGAATGTTGGCCAAGATGCACGCCATGATGCCTAAAAATTGCTTTTACATAATTTGTAAACTTAAAAAACAGAACAGAAAGTTTTATATTAAGCCTAAGGAATAAAGAAAGCAAAAGTGGCCTGTATGCTTACATGTGAGAGTACTGGCCTTAAAAGGAAAACATTTTTTTGGGGGGCTACTGCACTGTACTTGGGCACTGCATCCTATTCCTTATTTGCATGTCCTTTAAAGTTTGCACTTGGGAGGGAAGCATGAAATTGTGAAATGGTCACAATAATTGAAGATTGCAAGTGGAGAGGGGACATGCCTTAATAAGCTGCTCTATATTTAAGCCACAAAACTTTCATAAAAATTTCTATATCAAGATGCACTCCATCTGCAGCAGCTTAGCATTTGATTGGAACCAGGAAAATAAAAAAAATTAACTAAATAAATAAAAAGGGGTGTGGCATAGTCAGGATGGGTGTCCCACTATCATCCCTCACAATGCAGGTTCAAATTCTGTCATGGCAGAAATTGTATTTCTGTGCCAAGAGGATATCAATACAAGTGGATTCATGCACCATGCCTAAGTACAACCAAGCTGATTAGTGAAGTTAGATCATACAATCCTGGCCTATCAGAACACATGCAGGAAGGTTTTATCCCCAGTACTTGGGTTTTATCCTCCACTCCTATATTTCTTT
Organism: Massospora cicadina; assembly: GCA_022478985.1. Lineage (NCBI taxonomy): Eukaryota > Fungi > Entomophthoromycota > Entomophthoromycetes > Entomophthorales > Entomophthoraceae > Massospora > Massospora cicadina. The sequence continues at coordinate 126,081 of JAKSZP010005383.1, read as the reverse complement.
CTCCCTACACCCTATCCCTTCTATTAGTGAGGTATATTTGTCCCATGGTCAGCCCACCTCAAATAAAATTAAAACAAGTAAATAAAAAATATACTTAAATGGAAGATGGGAAATTATGATTTAAATTAAATTCAATTGTCTTACCATGATTTAAAAGGGTTTGTAATTTTTGGAATAAAAAATACAGGGAAAGGTATGAAAAAGGGTGACAATAGGGAAGACTTACCTGGAGTAGTGTTAAGAGAGTGTCTGTAACTCTCTCATTCCCAGAAAGGGGGTGTGGGATGCAAACCCACACTTCTAGGGAACTAACTGTTAGGAGAATGGGAAACAAGGCACCTTGGATGGTGCCTGTACAAAAGGGACCCAAGGCAAGGGTGTAGAGCGCAGTATACAGTACCAGGTAAGCGAAAAATAGCACAACTTGAGTGGACCCCAGAGGGGAGTCCATAATCAAGTGTAAATTGGTGCCAGGAGGCTTGAGTGCCTTGATCTGGAGGGGACCTGAGCGGCCCAAGGGAGCACCTGAAACTTTTGTAAATTGGGATTGTATGTAGTGGCCAACATAGTTGAAGACCTCCTTGAAGAGGTCCACCCCAAGTTCACCCAAGGAACCATAAGAAAACGTAAAATAATGGGTAAGTTTATTTGTGAAAAGTCTACTAACAAGGAATGTTGGTAGCAAAAATATATTTAAACTGAGTCATGTAAATTATGGGTCTGTGGAAGTGGGACCAAGCCTTGATGCTCCAATAAGCAAACGCTCCCATCTGATTTTGTAGAATACACCAAAAGTGTCTTCACTTGAGTGATTGATTGAAGCTATATTCTACCTGAGCTCATAAATTTGTAACTCACATGGGATTTGAACCCTCATTCTACAATTAACCAAATCAAACTGTCTTTGTTTGTTACATAGATTGTTTGTTTCAACGCCTGGGCTGACACAAAGGGCTGGGCGTTTTGCACCTCATTAGTACCAACCTGGGCATATTTGGCTTGTACCCAGCTTAGGTCTAATTTGTGCTTAAGGTCAGGAATAGCCTGAAATTCACCTTCTGAGCCTCCTGTCGCCAAGCCTTATCCTTGGAGTTGGTTCCCACTATTAAGTCGTTCAACCATGACATTACTCTCTCCTCCTTCTTGGGCTCCACCCCCCTCCGGGGGCGTTCACTAAGGAGAAGTTCTTATGGGCGGGTGACAACTTCATAGCAGCAATGGTTGGCTTGAACTTTGATTCTGCAGCCTCAGGAAAACGATTATGGAATGATTTGATCAGGTCTTGGGAATGTACACAGTCACATTCTGGCACTCAACTGTTCTTGACCGCATCAAACCCCTTCCAGGATACCAGGTACTCGAGACATCTTTTAACATGGCAGGAGGCTACTATTTCCTCCATTTCCAACTCTGGCGCACCATCCACAAGATAAGCCTTGGGAGTCGCAGGTGGGGGGCCCTTGAACAACGTCAATTTGCTCTCATGAAAGATGGAGAAGATCCGGAACGTGGAGGGAAGATCCAACTGGTATGAGGCATGACCCACATTACTAAAAACACAGTAAAGACCAATCCTCTTTTTACCCAGCCTTTTGCATGGATGCTTGATAGGGGTGTTACAAGCATATAGCATCATGAGATCCCCTTCTTTGTATACTGGACCCACTCATCGCTTGCCATCAGCGTTCTCCTTATATACTTACATAGCTGCCTCCAAACTTGTGGAAACCCCTGGTGTACTTTCTTGATAGTCTTGGAAAAGTCCACCACCGCTTCACCTTTAGATCCACATCTGGGATCCATGTTAAAAGCGGGGTTAAAACCATGGTTGGCAGAAAAATGAGGAACAACTGATTAAAGAATGTAAAGTGTTGTTGTAAGAAAATTGGGCCATAGGAAGATGAGGAACCCAAACTGAATGATCCGCAGCAGTGTAACACTTCAAGAACTGTTCCAAGCACTGGTTCACTCATTCAGTATGCCCATCTTATTGGGGTGATAGGCAGTTGAACGGCAGGGGTGAATCTGAAGAGTCTTACACAACTCTTCCCAAAATACGGAGGTAAACTGGGTCCCTTGTCACTAATGATTTCTTGAACCCCATGAAGCGCAAACACATGTGTGATGAAGAACCTGGCCATTTCAGCAGTGGTTATGGTCGTTCTGCAAGGAATAAAGTGAGAGAACTTTGTAAAGCAGTCCAACACCACCATGATGGCATCATAACCATCAGAAATGGGTAATTCCACAATGAAATCCACTGATAGGGAGGTCCAAGGCCCTTCCGCCTTTTGTACTGGTACCAACAAGCCCGCTAATGGTTGACGATTGGGTTTCATTTGATTGCATATCAGGCACTCTTTATAATACCGTCCTACCTGAGCAGGAAAGCCCTTTTAATTGTAGGTGCGTTGTATGAACTCCAAGGTCTTTGCTTTCTCAGGATGACCAACGGTGATTCCATCATGGTGGTCCCAGATGATTTCCAGGCGCAATGGACCAGCAGGAACCCATAGGCGCCCCTGAAACCACACCATCTCATCCTTTACATGATAACCCCTGGATAGATCCTCTTGATTTGAAGCGCTCTTAGCAAGTACCATGGCATATTCAGCTGATAACAGCTAATAAAGAACTAACTTTCTGAACATACTATATTCTGCTGCATTTTCCAGAGGTGTGAGCGCTGGCGTGTTGACCATGGAATCAAAAAGTTGAGGAAGAATCTTACCTGGCAGAATCATCAACTGGGTGTTATGAATTTCTATCTCCTTTGGATTGGGAGCCAAAGCAGGGTTGTGGCTTAAAGCATCTGCAAAACCATTCTCCTTGCCCTTGGTGAAATCATAGGAAAATGCAAATTGGGCAAGGGTCTCATTCCAACAGGTCTGCTGTGGAGTTAGGGCATGAGGAGCGCGGTAGTACAGCAAGGCACGGTGGTCTGTACATACCCAGAAAGGTTGGGAGGAGCCATGAAAATAGTGATGCCAATAAGTCAGCGCCTCCACCACTGCTAATAACCCCTTGTCATAAACAGCGTAGCTCAACTCAGGCAGAGACATATTTTTAGAAAAACATCCCACTGGATGCTCAGTCCCATCTCCGCCCACTTGTAACAAGGCAGCCACAATGGCAAAGTTGGAAGTATCAGAAGACACAATGAACTCCTTTGCAGGGTCGACATGGCGAAGGATGGACGTGGATAACAGGGTGCACTTTACCGCTTGGAAAGCATCCTCCAAAATGGGGGACCACTGAAGCACCTTGGCACCACTAGCCTTATATAAAAGTTCTGCCACCTTGGAGAGATTGGGCGTGAACTTCTTGAGGAACGTATACATCCCCAAAAAGCTCCTCAATTCCTAAACTGAGGTGGGGGTGGGCCACTCATGAATAGCCTTCTCCTTGTCTGGAGTGATCATATGGCTTCGGTCAAACACGACGTTGCCCAGAAAAGTGACCTAGGACTTGAAGAATTCATATTTACTGATCTTTAGCGTAAGGTTGGCTGCCCTTAAACTCTTTACCACTTACCACAGGCGTATTACATGGGACTCTTAATTGGGGGTAAACACCAGAATATCATTCATGTAGGCCACCGCGCACACACCCAGCAGGTCTCCAAATCTTCATTAGTATGGCGTTGAAAGATAGCAGGGGCATTTTTAAACCCAAAGGGCATAACCCAAAACTGTAAAATTCCCTTTCTGGTTTTGAATGTGAGGAGTCAAACCTGGCCCTTCTTAATCCAGATCTGATTAAACGCGTTTGAACAATCTAGTTTGGAGATGACTATCGCCTTCTCCACATAGCGTGCAATCAGTGAGTCCACTATAATGAGATGTAAGTATGGTACATTGACGTTGTTGAGATTCACATATTCTACACATGGGCGTAAGATACCATCGGCTTCCACACAAAGAGAAGTGAGGAGCATACTTTGGAGTTATGCTTAAATGTTTCACCTTTGGCTAAATGCACCTTAATCCACACGTCTAAAGCTGCTTTCTACTATATAGTCAAAGGGCAAATGTGAAAAGATATATGCATCAGATCAACAGTGAGTTTTGAACTCGCAATCAAACTCAGAATGAGCTGGTAATACATTGGCTGAAACCACATCAAATGAAGATTTCAGCCCTTCTAAACAAGAAGGTAATGACACCTCAAAAGAGGGCTTTAGCAACGGAGCGAGACTGAGTGTGTGGACCTAGGCCAATGGGGCAAATAGCCCTGAGAGTTAGCTTCAAACAAGGAGACAACTAAGTTTTGCTCATCCTTCAAGGTTAAGGACAAGGTATTGTCTGCCAAGTTGGTTTTGACGTCAAACTTCTGCAACCAATCTACTCCCAAAATAATGGGTTAAAGAGGTTTTGATTGCTTGGAAGTGGTCAGTAAAATGATATTTGCCAACTTGATAATTACTAACGACAGAACCTTCAGAGTGGGATACCTTGGGAAGCCCCTTCACTTACATCTAACTGGCAAGTAATTCAACATAAGGTACTTGGCTAGGTCTTGGTCAATAAAATTCTCAGAGGTTCCTATATTTACTGTAAAAATTTACTTAAGGAGTTTATTATTGGTCATCAACCCAGTAACCTTTTTACTGCACAGGTTCAGTTTCCTCGTGCACCTTGCGTTGTAAAGAATATATGATCTGATAATAGTATGGAGACTATTATCCGTAGTTGAGTTAGAACTATTATCAGGCCCAACGCTTTGGCCAGTTTTTCCAATTTAATACTTGATGGTTGTACTCGTAGGAATTGTTCCCTGTATTACTGTTCACTTGATCTTTGTTAAGATCCTCTGATGACAGTCTCCTTCAGCCCAACACACAGTTGGCAGTGATCCCCTAGTTGTGGTTCCCTTTGTCTCTAGATCCCTGCTCAGATCTCTATTCTTCTCTCTGAGAGTCTACCAATTATTGCCTTCTGCAATATTATCCTTGAGATGGAACTTCACACTGAATGCTGATAGTCTAACTATAACTGAATCTACAATAAAATTAATAATGTTTTTCATAGTAATAGTTTCTTGTAGTAATAGTTCTTCTATATTATAGTGAATCCTAGGGAATTTATAGGGATTCAGCCATCTAACCCTTGGTTGACACCTCTTTAATGAAACGGCAGCCGTTACCATTAAATCACCCATCCTCGTCTCAGCAGCAATGGTCTTCCCCATCCTAGCTAGGATTCCGTTTTTGGACATCCTCAAGACCTCAAAAAGAAAGAGTCAGAAACGTGTTCCTAACGTTTTCTTCTCAATCGAAGCAAAACAACCATAATTGGCTAGCGACCTGCTTAGGTAATGTGACTTTTTACCCATTATGACAGGTCACTTCACCAACTGATCAATTCGCTAGTTGCAGGTGGCATCACTAGCCTCACAACTCACTACTCATTCCCAATCAGTCAGTGATGAAACCTGACTGATCTCAATTAGTACACCTGATAGGTAATCACTATCAGATGCCCCTATTTTGTCAGCCGCTCCACCCAATGAGATATAGGTATCCATATGGATCGATCCCTGATGGATTCAACCAGACGAATATCCCAAAATCCCCCAAATGTAGTTCCTCTGAAATTTGGTCCAACCAATTTCCAATTCACTTCACTTTAGGGAATTTTCCCCTAGCGACACCAGGTAATCTAGCAGGCTGGGAATATGGGCAAAAATCCCAACATTCACTAAAATAGTTGTGCTGATTTTTAATAAAGGGCATAAAAGATTAGCAGTTAACAAAAGATATCCAGAGTGGTCTATATTCAAAGCAAAAAACGCCAAAATTTCCCCAGAAAACCCTTAATCAGGCATAAGCATGCATCCAGGATAAGTTTTTGCATCATAGAATGGAGAGAAATAATTGGTTACTTTCACTACTGAGGTCACATACTCCACCATAATTTTTTTCAGCAATTGCAAAAACCTTATTATATATAAAAAATAATTTTTCTTCACTTCCTGTGTTCTGCAATAATGGTAAGGGGTCAAGTGCGGGTTCTATGGGGTAATCTGGTATATAGGATTGGGGTCATCTTCAGAGCCGCAAGAGCTGACAATAGAGTCGTTTTTTATATATAGTTTGTGTTATAAAACGCGTTTTTGGGCGTCAATGACCCCATACCTGCAACAATGGCCTGTTGTGCATCGTTATATATGGCAATTACCACCAAGCCCTTTGTTGATGCTCCATCCTGCACCAAGGAAATGAGGTGCAAAGAAAACTTGTTTTGTTGATTATTTTTTATGCTAAACTTGGGGCTAGACTCTTATGAACCCTCAAATTCTGCTGAAACAGGGAGGAAATCAGTGAAGAACTCTGACATGTTCAAGGGAAAAACAATAGCGTGGGCGCCATATTTATAGAGGCTGCCGTGGGTGACATCATTGTTGCAGAATCAACTAATACATTTAATTTAAGCTTATGCTAGACACCTGCTCGCCTTTACAATTGGGTGGAACTCAAAGGAATGTAAGGATAAGATTCCTCTTTATTGAGAGGCTCACATGAGTTTTTGGGCCCATATTTATAGGAACCCCCAGGTGAAACCATGTTGGCCAAATTAATTGGCCCTTTCTGGGTTGGGACTGGGAAATAGCCCCAAAGAGCTTCAGCCAGTTGGTCAAAGTTGGGAGGGGGCGATTGCCATAATGAGGAGTTTCTCATGGGGAGGTCCAAGGTGGTATAGGCATATGACTTTTTAATGATGTCAGGAAAGATAAAAGGCCTGTGCTATGTCATAAAATTCATTTAAATATAATTTTACCAGGCCAGCTTGGCGCAGAGAAAAGAACTCATAGAAGACTTGGATGGAGTACACATCAATCCAACGCTGCTCTAGGACACGCTCAAAACTCTCCGTTGAACTCCAAAAAAGTGGGTGTTTACAGAACACCGCAAAACCCAATTGGTAGCCTCTGGATACAGCCAATATAGAAAATCCTCCTTACGCAAGTGTGGACAAGAACCAGAAAACTTGTTATTACCAAAAAAGTTTCTGATGAGAGGGAAGCAAGTGCCTGTTGTATTTTAGAATGAATTCTGGGTGTAAGCTTGGGAATTGTAACAGCAAAATCATGAAGGGTCTGAGCCCACCAGGTATGAGCAGAAAGGGTGGGAACTTCCCAGCTGGTAGTCACAAGAATAACGCTGAGACACACTAATACAAACAATATAAGAAAACTGTGGTGTGCGTCATAGTGGCCATGACAAACGGCCAGCGCACCAAATTTACACATAGAGAAAGCCCCACATAGATAATTTGAATGCACATAAAATAAAAAGGTTGGTCAACTAATGCCAATAGAGTATCTGTAACTCTCTCGTTCCCAGAGAGGTGGTGCAGGATGCACAGCCACATCGCTAGGGAACTAGTCATTAGCAAGATGGAAAACAAGGCACAGAAGATGGTGCCAGAGCAATAGGGACCCAGGGCAAGGGTATATAACGCAGTAATCAGTAGGATATAATAAATGATCAACAAAACTTGGTTGGACTTCAAAGGAGAGTCCAAAACAAGTGAAGATTGGTGCTGGGGCTCTTAGGTGCCTCGATCTGGAAGGGACCAAGGCGGCCCACAGGTGCACCAGATAATGTAGCTTATTTTAGGTAAAATAAAGTAGCTAATGTTGTTGGAGGTCTCCTCAAAAAATCCGCTCACAGGTTTTTCAAAGATAACATGCAAAAAACGTAAAAACTAACGAAAGTATTTATTAGAAAATCAACTAACAAGGAAAGTTGGTCTCAAAGTTCATAAATAAATATTGGTGAAGAAACATCAATATGCAATAGTGGTGCTAAGCCTAAATAAACCAATAGGCGCACACTCCCTTATGGGATAGATAACTAGCTTGAAATTGTCCAAACTTGAGTTATAGATTGTAAGTGGACTCATCTTGATTTGGCAAAATTTAAATGGAAGGGGTTTTAAAACCTTGTTCCCCAAGCAACTTTAATGAACCAACTAAATTGAAAACATATCTGGTGCATTTTAAACCCTTGGTGTATTGCAGGTCAAATCATCACGCACATCCCCAGGACCAACAAGGCATAACTGGCCTGTACCCAGCGTTGGTTAGGTATATTTTGAGTCAGAGAAGCCTTACAACTTGACCTTTTTGGCCTCCTGACGTCCAGCCTTGTCTTTACAGTCTGTCCCTCAATTATGTCATGTAACCATGAAACTTACCACTGGCGGTACTTTCTTCAGGGTGTGCGGTCTGAGGTGACTGCGCAGACAGATCATCAGGCTCTTATGTATTTTTGGAAACTGCAGAAGCTGGCGCATCGTCAGACCTGGACATATTGTGACCTCTGTAGTTTTAACTTTAATTAAAAGTCACAAAAGGGTTTATACGTTTTTCTTGACTTTTTGAGTTGCAACCCTGTGTGAGTCCAGCGGAAATAGATGAGCAGGATCTAAACACAGTGATTTCGCCAACCCAGATATTAGCCATTGCATTTCCCAAACTTTGGTGTAAGATCGGGACCAGATGTGCCTCTGGTCTCTCAGATATTAATGGGTCAGTCGGCCTTCTTGGAGATCTTGAGGTTGTTAGACCAGCTGGCAATTTTAATGTATAATCGGTCACATTATTCATTAATTGAGGGGATCAATCAGTTTAGGCCAATACTGTGGGTGCCGCCCTAAATCCATGACAAAGTCATTTGGGCTCACCATGACCCCCTGCGGTAGGCCACCTGTGAAAGTAAAATTGCTTGGATTTGGTTAAGTGGACGCACAACTGGCCAGGCATCACCAAGGATATTCCAGCGTGGGTCACAAGCTGCGTGACATGCATGAAGGCTAAATCAGATAGATCATGTAGACATGGTCTTCTCCATCCCCTCCAGCAGGCGGAGTGCCAGTGGACTTCAGTATACTTTGATTTCATTGATGAGATCCCAAGCTTATTGGGGTTACCCCAGTTATAGCGGTTTAAGACTGCTTTACCAAGTTCTCACTCTTCATCCCTTGTCCATCAGCCATCATCTCAAAAGAGACAGCCCAGCTCTTTGTGCAGGATTTATTCTCAATGTTAAGCTTGCCACTGGAGATTATAAGTGACTAATTGTCACAGTTTATAGCACAGCTATGGACCAAATTAATGGTGATCTTAAAGATTAAGCTGTGTCGCTCAACCACATACCACCCTTGGTCAGACAGTCAAACTGAGTGGGTTAACCAGATTCTCAAACATTGTCTTTGATGTTATGCCACTGCCATGCAGGACGCTTAGGTAAATGATCTTCCATTGGTGCAATTTGCATACAATAATGGTACTCATGAATCTACTTGTTATCAATGTATAAGGCCACGCTGGGGTACAACCCCCATTTTCTATCAGGTCATGTCTTTTCCTGGAATTTCTAGTTGTGGCAGTTCATGCGCAGCACATTAAGAGCACCCAGTCCCTGGTGTGGGAGCATCTGAAATTTACCATCAGTGATTACAAATGCTTTATAAACTGGACATGTCTCCCAGCCCATGATGTATAGCAGGGTCTCTCATCATGTTGGACACATGCCACCTGCAAATGTGGGTGCCCTACTAGAAATTTACAAGCAATTGCTCACATCCCAATGTGGTGGAGGCGGATTTGGGCAATGGCGCATTTTGGTTGAAGCTCCCAGACCACTGGAAACAGCACCCCATTTTTCACGTTCCTTAGTTGCCCCATTCAAGGGGAAGGAATCAGCGGAGCAGAGCATATTGTAGTTGAGGGTTTGGAGTAGATGGAAGTCAAGAATTTTTTATCTTCCTGGAAATCTCGCCATTCAAACTAGTATATCGTGGTTTAGAAGGAGATACTGGCATATGAGAAAATTTGGGTTAGTGACCGGGACTTTGAAAATTTTAGGGAGTTTATGGAGGCCTTTTACGCTCTGCACCTTGATGCTCCCCACCCCTCAAATTTATCCATGCTCTTGGCCATTAAGTTTCTGAAAGCCCATAAGAACGTCACATTCACTCAAGTTTCCAGTGGTAGTGCTCTCCCTGTTCAAAGAGGGAAAGATAATATAAGTCCAGGGGAGCACCTCTGCACCCCAAATGCGCAGAAATCCTGCCCCGCACAAAGAAGGGGACTAAGAAGAAGGCTGTCCTTCTCATGAACCAGGGCGATTTAGCCTATGTGGTGGATGAGAGGTGGGCGATGGTGTAACCCAAAAAGTTGCCCCTTCCACCCTTACCTCACCACACAATAGCTGTTGCAGCAGATCAAAAATCTGTGCATCGAGGTAGTGGTGGCAAGAGGCCACCAATAGAGGGAAAGTGACGGGAATTTCTCCCCTGCACTAATTTCAATCCCAACGAGGAGGCCAAAAAATGTAATAAATTAAAGGATGGCAAAATCAATCTGGTTGTGGTACAATCAAGTTAAAACCCTTTCATAATGTTTCCCTTTCACCAGAAGAGGAAGTTCAATCCCAGTAGGTTAGAGGGCATCAAATCCATATTACTCAATGGGATCGCCCCTATGTGGCCTGGCTATGAATACAATAAGTTGCCCACCGGACAAAGCATTGCTGATCTGCCAAGTAGAACTGTGCGTGGAGGGAAGATATAGTAGCAAAATTTGATTGAGAGTCAGCTGGCCAGTGAGAAATAATTTTGGCGTTGAGTTAGTTGCAGATTCCTGATTCACTATATTTTTATGAATACACGCAACTGTCAGTTCATATAAAATTTATTCCCTAAGCCCTCATTACTTAAGAAAACTGTCCAAAACAGGTACAGTTGTCAGTCAATTTTCAAAGATTTTAAAAACTGTTTTTGCAACACTCAAATTTTAGTTATAATTATATCAAAGTCTGAAGCTGCCACTACTAAGTGCCATGTTCCCCAGGTTTTGCAATGACTGGGCCATAAGGGCCATCATCATCACGTTATTGCCCTCTCTCCTTAAATGAGGATATTGAGTTAGTGGTCTGTCAAGATTCTGATATGACTGGATGATAAGCCTGAAATAACTACAGTGATTGGGGAGAATCCGCCGACCATAATATTAGTTATGATTATTTGAGCGCCTTGAGTTGAGGCGATTTTGGGTCAGAAGAGAGTTATTATCAGATCGCCTCCAAATAGGGTAATAAGGTGAGGTCGACATTTGATGAATATTGAGTAAGATCGCCTCAAACTAAGGCAATAGAGAATGGAATACCATAATCTTCTGGAAACAATGAGATGTGGCGGAACTGATTACTAAGCCAAGGAAATGATATCATATGAAGTCGCTGAGATATAAGCGGGATGAGACGGTTGGAGAAAGGAGTTTTTTAGTAGTTTAGTGAGAGTGGAGCATGGAGTAACTGCTGTATATATGAAATAAATAAAGTGTTGTTTGGAGAAAATAGCTCTATATTTAATTATATTTTTAAATGTGTCTGCAGACCGAAAATCTTCATATGGCCTGGCTTATTACTCAGTGGGTTCAATCCTGTGCAAATTCTCCTGGCGTATCTCAACAATTCCGCTGAAGTTATAACAGTGGTGCTCATTACAGGGGGCCCATTGAATATCACCAAAAAATCCTAACTTTGCGATCATGGTCTTCATTAAAGGGGAATTGTTTTGAACAGCTGCGCCAGCTGCAACCACTGAACTCAAACTTGTTGTGGACGCCATGTTTAAAAAACAAGAGGAACTCCTTCAGGACCATGATAAAGTAATGATTCAACTTGAAAGAGCGGCTATTCAGATGCAGATACTTGGAAATCAGAACAGGAAACTGGCCAATTGACTGGTTAATGCTACTGAAAGTCTACATTGCACAAAGCAGAAGTTATCACCTACATTTTACCCGCCTCATCCCCTTTGGGAAGCAGAAGAACAAGGAGTTGCTTGAGAAGGATCTTTTTACAATAAATATGCACCAGCGGAAGCTTCCTCAAATTATCATGGTTGCTCTGAGGACGATTATGTTTTGACCCAACATGAACTCCAGGTAATGGCAGTCCCAGCCGCTGAAGAGCCCTACATTACCATGAGAGCAGCGGGTCCTTCCAAGCCAGCCCCTCTTTGTAATCCCATTTATGGGGCTCAGACAATCCTGAGTACACTTTTCAGGCTCACAGTTATGAGCGACTGGAGGAGGTCTGCATTGACAAGTTATCCCGTTTGACAGCAATGCAAACATCCACAAGTTTTTAAATGATTTGTATTTGTGGCGGAAGGAGCCTCTGATTGGCAGAAGGCTAAATTGCTGATATCCGCCTTAGATATCAGAAGCGCCAACCAAGTTACCTGCTACCTTCCAAGCAGTCTCATTAATTACCATGAAGTGAAGGAAACCATGTTGCAGTTGTTTGGTGGTACTTCAAAGATGTCACAGCATAAAGACAAATTTTTGACCATTGGGTGACAATGTAATGAGACCCTCATTGCATTTGAAAATCAATTTATGATGGACGCCCATGTGTTGATAGGAGCAGGCGTTCTAGCTGAAGCTGATGTGTGCATTGTCATGACATCCGCTGTAAAGCCATACTGGGAGCTTTACAATGTCATTTCACCAATTTTGGATGACAAAGTCCCACTGCTCAAAATTGTTCAGTTCTTGCACCAAATATCCGCTAACTTCCCTCCACCCAACACAGAGCGGAAACACACCACAACTGTAGCTGGACCCTCATAATAGGGGAATCCTTATGTCCTGGGATGATTCTGCCTAGTAACTCCTGGCCTTACTATAATCATGCACCCCGCCCTTAGCCGAGTTACCCAGCAGTTTGACTTCCGCTCTGGTCCTGCTTATGAAAATCATCAGAAGCCCAACTACTGACCCAGCCCTAATCTTGACAAATGTCAACAAAATTATTGGCCTGGACCTTCTTATGAGAAACAAGGACGTGGACCCTACAGGGTAAATTTTCTTGAATGTGGTTGCCCTGGCCACCTTGCCCAGAGTTGCCCTAACTGTCAAGTTCATAACGTGCAACAGTTCAATACTACCAGTGAAAAGATGGAGTGGAGTAAAGATGGGACTCTCTACCTCCGCTAGCTCAAACCCAAACGCTCCACATGAATCGATTGTAGTATATCCAGCGGAAGTCCCTCAATACAATGATGGGATTCTATACCAGCAACCAGTGAAAGGGTGAATATATTAAATTGAGAGCAAGCCAAGGCTGCGTTGGAATATGGACCTCAGGAGCAACCAAAGCCATAAGCCTGCCAAATGTTTGACTAAGCTTCTTCAGACAAGCTATATTCCGCCGCCAATGGCTCTTCCCTAGAAAGTGTAAACATTGCTTTTACAATAAATGCTATTGTCAAAGAGTACCCCACAGTTGGTGAGGGTATTACAAGCTTTCTTGGGAAATTTTGACCCCTTAAATTTCCATGTATTAAACAGTCAAAATTCTTCTTATTATGAATATACCTACTGTGACATTGTTGTATCAAAAACCTGGGTTTGCACTATAACAGATACGGGAACTCCAGTCAATATAGTCTTCACTTAGTTAGTGGCAAAGTTGACATTAAACCATGATGTGGAACACCGTATGGTGTATGGAACCGCTGGAGAAGAAAACATGGTCTCTAAGGGAGCGTACAATGCACTTCCGTTGAGGTTTGGGTCAATCATAATTTTAGCCCCGCAATAGTGCTACCCAACAGTACTTAAGATCTTTTAATCATAACTGCTTTCCTGCACCTCTTTGGGGCTATCATTGATATGACGGAAAAGACCTTCAAAATTTTGGGGCAGCGGATTACAATTTAATTTACCTCCAGCGGAGTGCCAAAGGATCTGGCGCACATGGGACATGTTAACCTTGCCTATAATGATGGAAAAATTCTGGTTTGCTACCATCAACTAAAGGGCAAGACCTGGGCCCTCCAGCAGGTATTTGAATATCAAGGGCTGCCGCTCAGAGCTGCTGGATCTATATCCATTCCATCCAGACACCAAGTCATAGTAAACACTGAGTTAGATGTGGAAGTGCCAGCTGGGCTTTATGGGGAGATCCTTGGCCCTTATCAGCAGTCACAGTTTAATCCCCACATGACTACAGGCATTATTCTCAGGTCTTAGAGAGATCAAGGTATTGGTAGCAAATCTACAGCATGAACCAATACAAATCTGCTAACACCATATAGTGGTGTTTTTACATCTGATTCAAGTGGAGGAGGTCCTACAGGTTCATGAGTTTGGGTCACTGGATGAATTTGGGCTACCCTCTGAATCACAACACAGCGTAATGACGGTGGTACCACACAAAAATCTAATGGGGTTATTGGAAAAACAAAAAGATCAGGTGATAGCTTTATTCCAAAAATATAAGGAGGTCTTTACCGTCAATAAACAATTTAGGGTGTGAGCAGGGAATTGTACATCGGTTGGACACTGGTGATCGTCTCTCATCAGGTCTCATCTGATCCGCCAATCTAGAGCAGAGGAAGAAGTTGTCATTGAAAAATTGATAAGCTGCTGGAGCAAGTAATTTTCAAACTGTCAAAGAGCCTGTGGGCTTCCCCCATCCTAATTGTCAAAAAGAAGGATGGTACCAAATGGGTAGTGATAGACTACCGCAAGCTCAACAACATCATGAAAAAGGACTCATACTCCTTGCTGTGTATTGATGATGCTTTGGACCAGTTGGGAGGAGCTCATTACTTCTCCATGATGGATTTGATATCCAGCTATTGGAAGATCAAGTTACCTGCGGTGGAACAGGAGAAATGCGCCATTATCACGTCTATAGTGCTTTTTCAACTGAGCTGTATGCCACAAGGGCTGTTTAATGCCCCGGCTACATTTCAGCAGGCCATGGAAGACATTCTCAGCGACCTGAAGCTGTTGTGCGTCCTCATGTACCTCATAAATATAAATGTCTTTTCCTGAACGTTCTCTGAGCATCCTACCCATCTGAAGGAGGTCTTTCGTCAACTTGTGGAGGCCAAAATTAAAATCAAGCCCCATAAATGCCACTTCTTTAAGGACCAACTGGAGTACCTTGGGTTTAAGGTGGATGCGACAGGTTGAGGCCCCAGCCAGCCAAGGTGGAGGCTAGCCAAAAGATGACTACACCAAACAGTAAGTGTGATATACCAGTATATTTTTGGATGGTCAGCTACTACCACTGCTTTATACCCAACTTCAGTTGTATTGGAGGTCCGCTGTTTGAGTTGTTAAAGTAGGATGCCACGTTTGAATGGATGAAACTCCACCAATACTCCTTTGAAACACGTTGAATGGATCTAATCAGTGCGCCAGTGCTGCGCTACCCTGGTTTCGATAAGGAGGTTATCACTCAGTAGGATGCATTACTTTCCGCCGTTGAAGCATTTCTATCTCAAAAGGATGAAGAAGAGGAGAAACACGCAGTGGCGTACTGCAGTTGACGCCTGAATTGCCACAAACGTAACTATACTGTGACTTAGTGGAATTCTTAGCAGTAATATATGCATGTAAGCAATTTTAGGTGTTTTTGCAGGGAGTAAAGTTTAAAGTCATAATGGATCATACTTTGTTACACTGGTTGCAGAACCCCAAGAAGCCTGAAGGGCGTTTATCCTGATGGGCTCTCAAACTGCAGGCTTTTGACTTCGAGATTCTCCACCAACCTGCAGCAAAACACCAGAACGCCAATTGCTTGTCAAGGTTGCCAACCATTGCTAAGGCGGATCTCAGTGACGTTATGTATGACAAAATACTTAGGGTTAATATGATGATGAACCGCCTCAAGTCATCAAGGTATCAGACGGAATAAGGGCCAATAATTTCCAGAAGAATGGCGAATTGTACAAGCAGATAGAGGATGCTACCATGAATATCCTAAGGCCTTCCGCCTATCCTAATATTATTATGAGCGCACACCAAGCTGTTGGACATAAGGGAGTGTGTAAGACCCTGGAATTGTTGCAACCTCAGCACTATTGGGAGAGCATAAACTTCGATGTGCTCAAAACCATTTCCTGCTGCCACCAGTGCCAAGTGGAAAAGCTGTTTCAACAGAAGACCTCATGTCAGTTAGTGAAACCCCATTTTGCTTGGCATACGGTTTCCCTTGATGTCGTTGGCCCTCTTCCAATGGGAGCCAACCAGTCTAAGTACATTATGGTGGAAATTGACCACTTGACCAGGTGGGTTGAAGCATGGGCGGTATGGGATTTGGGGGTGGTCACAGTAGCCAAGTTTGTAATGGAATCTATTAGCCAGCGACATGGCTTTCCTCAATTCATCCTTACCAACAATGGAACTAACTTCACTTCACACATCCTTCCAAAGTTAAACGAACTGATGGGCATCCACAGGGTTCTGATGACCCCATACCACCCTGAGTCCAACGGGATGGTCAAACGCGTTAATAGGACCTTGGTGAACATACTTTAGAAATTGGTGACAGATCAACCTTCTGATTGGAGTTCCTTCCTTTACACCGCCACTTACACCTATAATATTAGCTATCATTCCGCCATGGGGAAAAGCCCTTTTCAACTACTATATGGATGAAACCTGGATCTTCTAGTCTTGCTCAATTTGTTCATAGAAGATACTGGTAGATTGGATCCCCACCATTATTTGACTAACCTTGAGGACTTATTGATCAAATTGCAAACTGAAGCTTATTCCTTCAGCTTAGCCAAGAAGATCAAGAATCAGGCAGCTGATCAGGTAAGGTGTAGCAGGTTATCTCGGTTCAATGAGGGGGACATGTTTCTGTTCCATGACCAACATGGGTTCAGTCAGAAGCACAAATTGGCCAGCATCTGAATTGGGCATTTAAAGTCATTGAGAAAACATGTGTTGATGCTACACTATTAAGGACCCCATGAGCAATTTATTGTTAACCAAGCGCATGCAAAGTTCCTACAGCTGTATAAGCAATAGGGGCCTTATCATCCAGTCAAGGGGAGTAATGTCAAGATTATGATATGACTGGATTATAAGCCTGAAATAGCTATGGAGGATTAGGGGAGAATACGCTGACTATGATATCAGTTACAACTATTTTAGCGCCCTAAGTTGAAGAAATTTTGGGTGAGAAAAGAGTTATTATTGGATCAGCTGCAAATAGGGCAATAAGGCAATGTTGACATTTGATGAATATTGAGCAGAATCACCTTAAACTAAACCAAAAGAGAATTGAATACCATACTCTGCTGGAACCAATGAGATATGGTGGAACTGATTACTAAGCCAAAAAATGGTATCATCTGAAGTTACTGAGTTATAAGCGAGATGAGACAATTGAAGGAAAGAGGTTATTAGTAATTTAATGAGAGCGTAACATGGAGTCACTGCAGTATATATTAAATATATAAAGTGTTGTTTGGAGCAAATAGCTCTATATCTTAAAATAATTTGATTGTGTCTGCAGACCAACTATCTTTATATCATCTGTATGATTTCTCAGTGGATTTGACCCTGTGCAAATTCTCCCAGCGTATCTCAATGATTCCGCCAAAGTTATAACATGGCCTTTTTGGGATGTCCCCATTTTTTGGACGCCATCTGGTGTCAGGATGTAACTTTGCTGTTAAAAGTTATTTCTCTCAGTTGAACGAGGCTTCATGACCTCACTGCATGCTCAACAACCTGTGGAACCACAGCGATTTTGGAGCCCCCAGGGGTCCAAAAGAGTTTACAGCTTCAGAATCTGCTGCCATCACAGCGGCCATGGCTTAGTTATTGATAGGAATGATGGTAATGGTGGTCATCAGCCACCGCCATGCAATATCTTCTCTCCATGCCTATTACCAGATCATATGGACGGCTATGCCACCAGCATTCTGGTTTGCTTTCTGAGTGTTAATGCACCTCAGCAGGAAGGCAGGTTAGTCTCTAACTTCACTAAATGGCTCCATGACTCAAGTTCATTAGCTCTGCTGGCATAAAGCGTTAAGGCTGAGTGGTTCATCCAGGAATTACTCTACTTCAGAAGTTTCTTCTGAAAGTATTCTGGATATTTCTTGGACGTGGGCTTGGGTTTTGTAATGATGACGCGCGTCACTCAAAATTAAGCCTCAATATGCCATTTATCAACTTTAATGTTCTTCTCAATCTTGTTTTGACTGTTTTCTGAACTTCTTCAAAGTGACAATCTCAGCTCATAGTCCACAAATTAGAGATTAGATTTCATCATTCTTAGACTTTTGATGTTTGGTGAAATTTCATAGCTTCATCATGGTTTGATAGTAATCATTATTTTCCTGTAATAACATTTATACAAGTCATTGTGTAGGGTAACACATGTGTCCCTTGAGTCTTTAGTGACTTGATAAATGATGGCTGCTAGCTATGAAGTTTTCTCAATTTCTCCTAAGGCATTGGTAGCTTAAGATGTACTATTTATGTGATGATATGCTATTTTAATCTACTGTAACAAGTACTGACTAAGCTTCTCTACCAATTTAGTCTGCTGGACTTCCATTTGAGCATCTGTAGCATTTCTAGTCTTTGACTGGAATTGATTTTTTATAAGCCCAAGCAGCAGTAACACCTCTCTCTTCATGGCTTGCATCTGATTTTATCTACATTTCTATTCAGCAGTCTGATAAGCAATTAGTAGCGGTAAAATTGGTGGCTGAGTTTGTGGTTCACGTCATTGTCCTGCTATACTCCTTGTAAGCTATTTTACAGCTGGTTGTGTAGGGAGCGCATAGCATACAAATTTTTCTAGCCTCATTGGAGTAATTCCATAATCAAGGCATGGAGCTAGACTATAGTTATCTGGGAGTTTTGTGCTGGTGGTTGCAAATTTCCTATAGTATTGTACCAGATGTTTAAATGCTACTCAAAAGGGATAATGCTTGACTATAATTCATATCAAGGAATCGTTATATCTTGTAATAATTGTTCTTGGTTGTGCCAGTTGTAGAATAGGGAGAATAGGAGGTCAGCCGTTTTCTGGATAAAAAAGTGGAATTATTTTAATTACATTTAACCAATCTTCTGAAAGGAACAAGGGTGATATTAAAGAGTTATTTTTAGAAGAGGTGAGTACCTCCACGTGATCTCTGCTCAGTTTAAATGTGAAGGACTAGGTGGATCGACATGGAACACAATGGCTTAGTTATTGTAGTTAAGCTCCTCTCTTGGATTGAAATCCATGTTGCTTGAGAAGTATCCATAGAGCTATTAAATTAGATGAGATTTTTTTTAGTGAGCACCACAATGTAGTGTTCAGCAGACGCACACTACTTCAAAGGTTAAGAGTTCCCACTTTAAAGCTATCTGATCATCTTTATCTTTTAATCTCTGTCCACTTGATAAGGTCTGCTTGTTATAATCCCTGGTGTAGTAAAATTTTCTTCATGGAGTGAGTCTGAAAGTACAACCAGAATTTTGGTAAAAGGTATATTTTTTGGTAATCATGGGAATATTTAAACTTGATCCTTCATCCTTAAACAAGGATGTCTTATTTGAAGGGTGACTGACATAAAATACAATGGGTATAATGAGTCTATTGGTACTCATTTTTAGGGAAGCAACTCACTAAAGCTAAGGGCATGCGCGTGACAATTATGGAAAGTTTGGAGAGCAAAAAAGAAAGGTGAATTTATATATAGTAATGAATAATTTTGTCACAGTTAGTGACATTTTACCTGGGGTAGAACACCCTACCAAAACCAAGCATGAGAAGTCCTTGGAGTCAGTACCAGAACCCTTGAGGAATACCAATGCCTCTTCAAGGTCAATAACCACAAATGGGTTTTGGATTGCCAGTCAGGGCTGAGGGAAAGGGCACTATAAAGGCAGAAGATATGTCAAAATTGACTCAAAAATCCAGATAATTAAAATAATATGTAGTTGTGAAATTTGGCCAAATTCATAAGATTCAATTTACTAAAAGACGAAAACTTTTTGGCATGTATAGATTTTTTGTTAAACATTTTGAGACCATCACAAAACTTCCCTTTATATTTGCGCCCAAGCTGAGAAATGCTCTTGCTTTTCTCAGATAATTATATAATTAATTTTAATAAAATTTTGGAAATATCTGATTAAGTTTCTTCATACTTTTCAGTAATTTTTTTATAAAATACTGTTTAAAACTTCCATGATGGCCAGACTCCACTTTAAGCTCTGGTCCAACCCTCCTCTTTGGCGCAAAACCGCCCCACGCTGCGGCCTATTCTGCTGAGTCCACAGCGTCATATTTTCTTGCTTTACGCCGCAGTACTTATGCAACCTACTTGAACTCTCAGGGACCTTTGTCCCTAATGGTTTGTGTCAGTTTGGTATGCATCTTGATACAGAAATTTATTTGGAAACAAAACTGAGATAACCTAGGACGTTGCTTGCTCCTGTTTGGCCATTTTGTCTTATTCTGGCACCTTTTCCCTTGCGTTTTCCCTCTTGTGACCTACTACACTCAGTTTTCTATGACAAATTTTTGACATATGTTTTAGTAAGACTTACTGTAAAGAGGAAAAGGATTTGATAACTTGTATAAAAGTCAATATTTGACAACTCAGCCCCAGACTACACAATTTATCAAATTTAAACAGCTAAAGTGGCTAATACAATGAAGCTTTGCCATACAGAACCTTACATATTAGAGGACAAACTAGTAAAATACGTTCCACATGGTTGATCAAAATCTGATGCACCTTTAATTCTCAACCCTCCTGAGGCTGAAGTGAGAGCTTCCTGAACCAAATCTTACATCTGGCTGTTTGTTCATCCTACTATTTACCATTAAATGCAACTTTTTGAGAATAAACCATGTGGATATACAAAGTTATTTAACTTTATATAATGTCACTATTTATGACTTATTAAATTACATAAGACTGCTTCTAATTTTAGTTGAAATTGTAGAGACGCCATCTTGAATAACCAAAGAGTAAGCAATGTTTTAAAACTAGATTGTCTAGATTGACAATGGAGTTAATGAGAATTTATGCAACAAAGTCACTCAATAAATCTTGAACGCCTCAGCATTTCTACACCAGCAATGGGTACATGCTGTATCCAAGTAGTAGCCCATTTTTTTATAAAAGCAAAGATAAAAATAAATTGAAGAATTGTTCTCTTGGATTAACAACTAAATGATAGAGATCTACCTTCAAATCAGAAATTGTATGTATAATAAGGGCCCCCTGGACCTGAGTGCCCTGAAGGATCTCAAGGACCAGAAGGATCCCAAGGCTCAGAAAGGTTCCAAGGACCACCTGGTATTCCCATAAATATTGAGCCATACTGTGAGAAGGATCATGAGACCAATTTTGATTTTATAATGACAATTGATATGGGTAGCAAATAGAATTTGGATGGATATCAAGAGAACCTATCTCAATACTGATTTGACTTTTGCATCTCTTTTTGTCAAAATTGCTGATATACAGCAATTGTGTTTAAAAATGCTTAACAGTCAGAAAACCCATCAAACGATTATATATCCAAGATTGATAAAATCACTTCCATACTTCAGAATATAAAACAACATCAAGAAAAATACTGTAGATGATGGATACCCATGCTACCAAAAATCTAAAGCCCCAAAAGATTATTAGCTATAAGGCTTCAACTACACACAAAAAACTGAGGTGAAACTTAAAAAGTCATTTATCTTCTTTGTCAGTAACTTAATCATACTCGCCTGCAGACTGATATGCTTGAAACAAAGCTTTCTTGATCCAGGGGACCTCAAATCCAGCTATCCACGTCTTTTCTGAACCTGTTTCCTTTCAAACCCTCCTTTAAGGAGAATTATGTTCCTAGTACTAGCAATATTCAAACCTTCCTCTTCATGTAAAAGGAGCCATGGAGCTGGCCACCACTAGACAGAAGGTCTAACACATACAAACCTGCCTTGATGGCAGCGCCCAAGAATTTATGATGCTTAATATTAGGTTTTCGTACTGAGATCAAATGAAAGCGCTTTTCATTAAAAAATTAAGAAGCAACTTGACCCTATTCAATAAACAACAGGATTTTATGCGCATTCATATAGAAGAGTGGAATCTTCTTAAGTTTTTATAATATCTTTATTATTAAGCTCAATTCATAGCTTCTTGCAACTGGGCCACCTTAGATGATGCAATAGTTATCATGGTATTTACATTATCTTTTGTCTAACACCTTGTTCTGCACTTCTAGATAGTTTATAAAGTTTTATAAATAAAAATGACTTCAAGAAAACCATAATAGAGCTTCCTGAACCTGAGATGCATATGACTGCATACA
The DNA here is from genome assembly GCA_022478985.1 of Massospora cicadina. Taxonomy (NCBI): domain Eukaryota; kingdom Fungi; phylum Entomophthoromycota; class Entomophthoromycetes; order Entomophthorales; family Entomophthoraceae; genus Massospora; species Massospora cicadina. The sequence goes on along the minus strand of JAKSZP010005383.1, from coordinate 103,926 downwards.
TTAAAGTTCTCAGCCCCATATACACACTGTGGGACAAAATTAAAGCCTAGTCCCCAACATGACCCTTGCGCTTATTGTGGCGTTTTTTAATAATCAGGAAATTCAGTGTTGGACTAATGCAATATCCCCATCACAATATGGATTTTTCCCAAGAAGATCCATATGGGATAACATCCACACTGTTGCAAATGTCTGTCAGTCCAAAACCTCTGGAGCACTTGTCTTTTTAGACCAACAAAAGGCATATGACAGGGTGAACTGGACCTATCTTAGGGCCTGCCTTCAAAAATTCAAACTTCTAAATAGATTTATAAACTGGATAATGTTGTTTACAGAGTCTGCAACCATGACTGTTCAGGGAGAAGGCTTCTTAACCAACCCAGTTATCCCACAGAGAGGACTAAAACAAGGAGACCCCTTAAGCCCTCTACTCTACAATTTAATCAGCCATAAGTAACGCATCACTTAACACTGAGAAAACGGAAATTATACTCTTGGGGAAACATCAGACCCAGTGGATGCCATCTACACAGGGCCAACAAGCTAGTACAACATCAAGATTCCTGACCAGACATAGGAGGCAAAAATTAGTAATAACCTCACTGAAATTTCCAATCATTACCAAGCTAACAGCTGGCCCTGTTCGTCACTTGGGAGTATGGTTGGAAGCAGGAGGTTACGCTAACTCCATGATGTAAAATCAACTTATAGACAAAATAAAAAAACGCATTGCATCCTTACATGGACACCAAACAGGTCTAACATGAAGGGTCACGGTAGCCAACTCTATGATTCTATCAATCATATGGTTCACAGCCCATGCAATTGCTTTCTCACCATCTTTCTTCAACACATTCCACGCCCTATTACAAGGATGGCTATGGTCCAACCACAACCCCCCTGTACGCCTCAAAACCCTATTTGGCTCTAGAAGGAATGGAGGTATGGGGCTTACTAATTACGTAGAGCAAGCAACCCATATACTGGGATCCTGGATAGCTCAGGTGACTAGCCCAGATCTTCCAGATACACACTGGGCCAGAACAGCAAGATATAACTTCACACGTGCACTACAATTAAGAAACCCAGATCACCTGAACACATTAATCAAGTATCTGGCATCCCATCCCACAGCTGCAGGACCACACGGCACTCCTGCACATTTCAAATGAATACTCCTAGCCATGAGAAGAGTGACATGGCGGATTCACATAAATGACCAAACCAGTCATCAAGGACGCCCAAGGCTAACTCACAAACAGGAGATAAATGATCAAATAGTCACAGACAATATAATAAGTAAAATCCCAAATGCCATAGCCAGGATTGATTACCTGGACCATATGTACATACCCTACAACCTGGAGACCCAAAGAAGAGTATGTAGATACACACATCACCCTCTACTCCAACCCAGGATAAGAGCACATGTATGGAGGTGCATGAGGAGAGTATACTGAATAGATGAACGGTCAAACGCCAATCACACCTCATGTGCAATACGTGGTCAGTATGGAAACCTAACCCACCATCTAGAACAATGCACAACATCAGTGGCGGTATGGAAAGAAGCCATGTGCCTTTTCTGCCAAGAAAACGGACATCCATTTAGCCTAGCAAGGAACATGTTCGCTATAAACCTGGACTCTCCTATCCACCCATCTCTCAGGGCGCTAATAGTAGCAATAGCACTATGGACGATACATACAATGGTACTGGAATCGTTCACAGGGGCAGCGCCAACAATCCAAGAAGCCATTCATCGCTTCCACAGCCATATATTGGAACATTTCCAAGCATGGCTATTTGTACATATGAACCCCCATAACAGAAGGACAATCAACACATGGTTCCCATATGGTTCCTAAAAGTTGATCCTTTCCTTCACACATGCTGCATACAATAATAAGCTAGCATAACTCCCCTTCCCTACCGTCCTAATCTTGGTGATCCTGGAGACAACAAGAGGGGCCTTGAACCCTCTGTGGTGTTTTTAATTGTAGAATTTCATTAGTTTTCTCACTATATTGGAAGTGCTTGTCCCCTGGTTGACCTTCCCGAATAAATACAAGGAAATTCAGTGTTGGGAGAAGAAATTTAATATGTGGAAAAGGAAACGTCAGAATATTGTGCAAGGCTCACTAAGCAGACAAATCTGTACCTCATTATCATAATAATGTGACAATACAAGTTAACCAATCATCATATTTTCAAATTAGAATTTGGAAATACAGATTCCAAGTCAAAACTCCAAGGGGGATTTATGACTAAGTTCATCTTGGCACTAGGACAGTGCCCTTACCAAGCTATTCTTTAGGCTCAAAAGAGCCTTAAGTATAGCCTGGGGAAGGCTCCCCAAAGGGCGACCTTAAAAGGTTGAGCCAATGCCATTCTGAACCTCAGTTTGGAATTTTGAGCTTCCTCGGCCATTTAGGCCCATTCCTTACCTGAATTTATGAGGTGTGACAAGGTTTTGTTGTATGAACAAAACCTTGAGCTTCCAAAGCATTGGCCCTCCTCAGTTGCTCTGTCTTTTTCTTGCTATATTTGTGATGCAAGAAATGCCATGAATCACCTTACTCTCCACATTTATTACATTAAATAAAATAAAATTTTACTTTGCAGATTTTCATCCTCACTTACCTATGTTAATTTTTGCATTTGAGAATTCCCTTAATTTAGAGGTTAAATATGAGTTGGTAGCATCAAACTCTAATAGCTTACCTTTGTAGTCTAACTTGGGATTGGACATATTTTGGCATCATTTAACTGCATCAAACATAAAGCATCATTTGAAAAGATTCCAGGCGGTCTTGCTCATTACAATAAAGATCTCTCAAAGTTTGAGTGCATTGTAGTGTCCACTCTCAATAGGATTGACATCCCTAACTTTTGGTGAAACATAAGTTTTGGGTTCCTCTTATCCTGCTGTTTCAGGAAAACTCCCAGTCACCCTCAATAAGCCTCTTATACTAAGTGCCATCTACTCAGTTTCCACCTTGGATCTGATATTACTCAAGTAGAAGTGGCGGCACATAAAATGAAAGTATTAATATTGTTGATAACGGCTAATCACTCAATGTCTTCTCCTCATCCCTGATTTAAAAAATTTACATTGAGCTATTTGTAATCATACATTGGGATATGGAACTGCCAGATTGTAAGAAAGATATCTTTTTTTAGCAATAGGTGGTCCCAATCTCATGCTCATGATCTCTCAAAGCTTATTTGTCTTTGCCTCTCTAGTTTGAACCTTTTTACTATGCTCAAAGCTTTATTGGATAATTATATTTATGACTTTTTCATAGACACTAAATTCTGGATGATTTTGATACTAAGATAGTCATAAAAGGGTCTCTATTTTTCCAATTTTACGTTATCACATACCACTTATCATATAAAACCTATTAAAGGAAAAAGGAGGAGAAACCTTAAAGTTGTCTATTGGAGAATACAAAGTTTATAGAGCGATATGAATATTAAAATGTTGGTCCTAAAACCAACTTGCCTCCACTTAAAGTCAACGCCTAAGAAGGAACGCTATTTAAATTATTAACAAGGTCGTCATCCCACCTAGAGTGAAACTACTAGTATAATTAGGGACCTAAGTGAATATCCATTCAGATTGTTGCTGGATGTTTTTAAAGAAGTTAACCAATTAACATGAGAACCGTTGACTTGTTCAGGCATATCAGATCCAACGTACTAAAGATCAAACACTGTTCTGCTAGAAAATTTTACTTACCAGCCTCAAACATATTATTCAGTACAATCCTCTAGCTACAATAAGACTTTACATGTCTAAAAAGTTGACTCCATCACAGGTTGCGGAAACTTAATTGGCCTGGGGCTAGATGAATTTCCCATCATAGCGTAAGTGGATGTGAAGTTCAGCGATGCCCTTAAGAATGAGAAACAACAACTTGCATATGATCTAACTAATGGTTAAACTAGCATATTTTAAAGTGAGACGACTTTTGACTAAATTAAAGGAGTGAAACACAAGATGCAGATGATGATGCTTAATTATATTAATCCAGGCTGTACAAAAAGTCTGAGTTTAAAAAGAAAAAAGTAACTAAGGAATTGAAAGCTAGATATTCTGGTCTGTTTTCCCTCTCAGAGCCTGTAGACCTCACCTTTATTATTAATCCACAGGAAGGATGGATGCCATTTGGTGGTGATGGATCACAGACAAATAAATGCAATAACTTTAAAAGGACAGCTACCTGCTACCTTAAATTTTGACTACCTACAACTTCTTGCAAAATCTCAATTTTTCTCCACAATGGACCTTATCAGTGGCTACATAAAATTCAAACTTACTTCAGAGGATAGGAAAACTGTGCGCTAATATCAAGCAAAGGGCTATCTGAGCTAGCTCATAAGCCCCAGGTGTTAAGTAACACCCCTGAAACCTTTCAAAGAGTCATGGACGGCCTTCTAAGAGAACTAAACTTTCCTATGTGTTATTCTATATAGATGATGTTACAGTGTTTTCTTGTACCTTCAATGAACACCTTGATCATCTTAAGGAAATCTTTGGTCATTATGAGAGGCCTCTTGATGTTAGAACTATATGAGTGCCTTTTTTCAAGAAGGAGATGGAGTTTTTGAGCCATAAGTTTACTCATGAGGGAATCTCTTCTTTGGATGATAAAGTGTTAGCCGTACAGAAGATGTCTCAGCCAACAGTTTACACAATTTACAAGCTTACCTTGGTACATCAGTTTTTTATCACATTTTATACCCTTTTAGCCAATCTTAACAATCCATTGGTTAATATACTACATAACGAGATACCTTTTCATTATGAAAAATCACAGAAACATGCCTTGAATTACTTATGAGATGCCCTTATAACGGCACCTATATAAGTCCAATCAGGGTTGAAAACTATTTATTTTTGTGAGCACCATTGATGTTGTGATTAGAGCTATTTTGGTGCAACTGAATTAATACAAGTTTCTCATCTCATTGTCTAATTTAGCAAAACTCTAATAAGGCAGAGAAATATTAATCATTGAATGTGAGTGCTTAGAAGTATTACTGAATACCAAGCATTTCTGCCTCATTTTATATGGGAAGCATTTCACTACTGTAACCATAATGCCTTGCTAAGACGTTTAAAATAAATAAAAAATTGTAACTGTGATACTTTCTCTCTGGGCTCTCAAACTACAGAACTATAATTTCTCTGTTATCCATCATACAAAAGCTATACATTAGAACGCAGATGAGTTGTCTTGTTTGTCCTATTATAATTTTTTATGCTACAGAAAAAGACAAGATTTACAAACGCATTGGAAGTCTGGAGATTTGGTATTAAGAGACTCATAAGATTCAGTAGTGACTGAGATGAATGACTTATCAGTTTCAGATTATTGAAGTATTATAAGAATTCGTAGGAATGATCTGGATACCCTATATACGCCCCTCTGCAATGACCTCTACTCTTATGGAAGCGCATACTACTGTTTTACATACAACCTTACAAAAGGCCTACCAATGGCTCAAGGATTTATGCTATTGGTAAAGCATGACTTCTATACACATAATGCAATTAACATGCTTTATCTGTGTGAATCAAAGTCCAATAAAGCTTTCTACTAGCATTAAGTTGTAGCGCCAACTTCTCCCTTTACTTATTATCAGAGTTAGCGCACTGACTTTGGCTCACTTAACTTTAAAGGATGACTTGCTTCTCATGGTATCTACTACATGCATATTAGGCATCAGACAATTTCGCTAACATCACAACAGCTTTCACTAAGAAAACCCTCCTTAGATGCTACCCCTTGGTGCATTGACTGCTTGATTAACTTATTTGTGCTCAAGGCAAACTTCCTGACACTTTTTGAATTTTTTGACATATGTTGGCCTTCATAAATTAAAAGGAGCCTTTCCATCCTCTTTTTGGCGTTATCAGAACCAAAGTATCCTCAACAAAGTGTCTTCTTAAAAACAGATGAATTCCAAACTGACTATTGGCGATTACTTCAGATAAGTCAATCCCATAATGATACTGGTCATTACTAACTTGATACAACACAAGTTAAAGCAAAAGGGTAAACTTAGATTCTGTGGAAAGTTTATTTATTAGAATAAAAGCAAAGTCTTATATACTTCAGAGGGAATTACAAGATATAAATGAATGTGATATTGTAAATTATTTGGGAATTTAGGGTTCAATATTGAGGATTTTATAATCCTCTAGTCAGACGGCGTCTGACTGATGATTTGGTCTGTTCATCCATTTGTGATAATTTCTGTATCTGTGAGCTCTGTCTCATGGCATTTACCCCTGAACATGAATGTTCAGGAGTCTTTGTACTAGGCCCCACTTCTGGGTTCTAGGCCATAGTTGCTTCTGATAAAATATGTTGATTACCATATCTGGTATTTTTTTTAAGATTGGGTCAATCTGTGACACTTCTACAATGCGCTTCACATAGTGGCTTTGAATTGCTTTTTGAAATTGGATGACTGCCCAATTTGGTAATATGCTCGTTCAAACTTTGATACTGTTTCCAGTGTAATTTGGTTCACTAATCGTGGCATCATTGGCGGAATTAAAATTCTTTTGGACCTCTAAAGGTATAAAAGGGGATTGAAATACATAATATTTTGCATGGCATCATCATCCTTATATATAAAATCCTCTGACTTAGCTGGTTTAAAATTATTTCACATGACGTCATTATTGGAGGGAAAATTAATTAGTTCATCTGTGCCTAAAAAGGGCCTTAATCGCACTCATATGTGATGGCCTGGTCGCTCTTACTGCCACCCGTTTAGGGATTGTTGTTTATACTAATTCCACTAGTTGAGAAATGACCAGTAGCACCACTTGTGGGCTCATCTGCAACATTGTCACTTCCAAAATGAGACCTGGGAAATGCTCAAAGGTGCCTTGCATGAGCTCTATCAAAACAATGTTAGTGTCATCATTGATTATAGAGTATTAAACCCCTCAATTTGTTAAGATGGTTTCAGGCTCAGTCCAAATGGCCTGAAGTTTCTCTTATTGTGTTTCTCTCAAATGGTAGAACAAATTTGTCACATGTGTTGAATTTAGGTAACTTGGTTCTTCTCTGACTCTCTTTTTGGATAGAAGGGAGGCTAATTTCAATGATGCATGAAGCTTCTAACTGAATTCTGATCCGCTCTTCAGCCAAAACCTGTTAGTAACTTCCAGGTGGCAAGTTTCTTCTATCTGCTGCTAAGATCAGCTCCAGGAGGGTAGGTAGTGCAGCCTCTCGCCCATATAGGGCCTTAAAGGGGTACATTCCAGTCACGCAGTGGTGGCTTAGCCAGTAATCCAGCAGCGCTGATGGGAGCAACTGGTCCCACTTCTTCTTGTAATTTATGGCCATCTTCTTTAGTAGCCTCCTAGGGTTGTTGACTCTTTTGACACTCCCATTGGAGAATAGGGGTGTAGAAGGTAGTGAACTTCTGTTTCACCCTACCAAATCCATCGGTTTCTTTACCAAATATGAGATGAAGTTTTTGCCATCTTCTGACAAAAGAATTTAAGGGAATCCTTGTCTTATAATCATCTGGTTGTACAATAAACAGGCAGTGGAATTCACAGTGTACGTCTTGACTGCAAACGCTTCAACCCACTTATAATAGTGGGTAATCGCCATCAGGATGAACTTGGCGCCGCTAAATGCTGTTTGGAACGGTCCCACCACTTCAATAGAGACATTGCTGAACGTTGAAGTGGGTGTAATGGGCGTAAACTTGAATCTCTTTTCCAATGGGCAAAACTGGCGCATGGTACATACAGCTCCAATGCTTAGTGTACTTTGTCAGACATGCATTCCCAGTAAAACCTCTCCTTGATGTAAGCCAACGTCTACTTAAATCATCCATGGGCCACGTGATTTTAGCTTTCATCACTATATCCATACTATCACTTGGCCAGATGTAAGGGCGCCATTTATCTTGAACTTTCATCTGCATATTTCCATTGACACGTTGAATGCCTTTAGAACATCTGCGCAGGACGCTATTGACCTCTTCTGTCTCATCCTGCCATTCCTCTTCAGGCAGCCCAATTAGGTCATACAGGCGATCACTCTCTGCACCTGCAGGTAGAATACAGGTAGTCTCAACAAACCATCCACATTGATATGTTTATCTCCTGCATGATGTATGATTTTGAAATCATACCCTTGCAGGAGGACAGCCCAAAGGGCAAGGCGTCCATCTGGATCCTTCATGTTTCTTAGCCAGTGTAGCTAATCATGATCTGTGACTAATTTTAAATGTGCTTCATAAAGGTAGTATTTTGAGGGCGGCAGATAAAGTTTAGACTGGCCTGTCAATCTAGATGCAAAAACACCCAAAAGGCAAGCCCAAATGACAGGGGCGCTGCTGTATATATGACCTTTGAATGTGCTGGGAAAGACTTAACTAGCAATTGCAATAAGCGTAATATCAAATAGCAATAGCAACAAACTAGGATGTCACAGCCCAGGGCCCATGGGTTTGGGTTCTAGAAAAAGTGGGATTAGATTGGATGGTTTGAATTCCGTCATAATAAAAAATGACTTTGGTATATAGGATTTTATTGTATTTAAGAGTAGAAAATCAGTCAATTTTCTCAGTGTGTTACAACTTCTTAAATAGACTATTGATTTGGGGAATAGCTTAGAAAAGCTTGGGATCAGGAACATCAATATCCACCTAACTCAGGGAACTTTAAGCAAGAGGTAAAATGAATTATTTCAAACTAACTTTAAAAATTATTGGCAGTGGGATGAGTCACTGTCAGTTCATCCATGGATGCCTGAATTGCCAATCTTCTTTAGTTTTGATAACTAGAGCAATGGTGTCTTGCCTGATGGGCAGCAGAAACCTCCCAAGGATACCCCACGTAGGGGCGGTCCCATGAGGTGGGAACAGGTTTGGGACGCCCAACCCACCTGCACCTGGTCACTCTGGCACCAGTTGGACCAAACGAGAACTGTTGGATGGGGGTTTTGATACTGCTGGGGAGGGGTTTAATTTGGCTTCAGCATTTTCTCAATGGCCCAATGCCTTTGATGAGTTTATTCAACAATTTGACATTAGAAGCATTCTTCATAGAATGTACATGCCCGTCAGGATTTGTCCCTAATATTGCTGGGGTAGGTTTCAAACCTGCAACAACATTTCCCAATGGCCTGATGCCATTGGCGAGTTTTGCAGAGGATTTAACGCTATATGCTCTGGTTACTCAAAATGTGCGCCCAATGTACTTTGTTGCTGAGATTTTGCAATTATTGACTATCAATGTCAAAGATTCACCGCTGATAATCTACTTAGTCCCTTTGCCCCAAGCTTGTGCCAATTTATTGGCAACTTACTACAGATTCCCATAATTTGCCCCATTAATCCTTCAGATGTAAGAACTGGGGTGGGAGTGGAATCCTCAAAGGGTACTCCATCACCCACTGCTCATCTACCACATGAGCAAGGTCGTCCTGGGTGATGAGGGGGGCGCCAGCCTTCTTGTCCCCTTCTTGGATGGGAAAGTGAACACCCCTCAGTCCAAATGGAGAGGGCGCTCCCCCAAACATACATTACCCTTCCCTTTTGCCAAAGGGGGCGCCACAATTGTGGAAGTGAGAGAGGGCCACATTCTTATGGGCCTTAGGCAACTTAATTGCCATTAGCATAGCAATCTTGGGGGAGGACAGGGAGCATCTGGATGGGTGGCATGGAAAGTCTTGGTGAGCTCCAAGCAGTTGCGCAGTCCTGCGCACCAACTCAGCTATTCTCATAGGCTGAAAAAGCCTTTCCACATGACTAGATACTGGATTGACCTGCATGATTGTTGGGAGGCCATGATTCCCTCAACCTCAGCTTCATCCGCACCCTCAATTACAATAAAAATCTGGGTCTGGTGGAATTGCTCTCTCAAGTGGGGACATTTGAGAGACATGGAACACCGCATGTTGCTTCCAGTGGGGTGGCAACTTCAGACGTAAGGCGCCATTCCCTAAGTCTTCTTCCACCAAATGGGAACTCAAGCGTTTAATTGCAAACTTGTGTGTGGGAACCTGCATCTGCAAGTGGTGCATTTTGAGCATGATGTATGCCCCCACCTTTATCTTGTGAGCTGGGAGCCTATTCCAATCTGCAAACTGTTTATAATTACTTATGGCTTTAGTTAGATGCTCCCAAACCAGAGTTTGTGTGTCCCAAATATGCTGAGCGTGATCAGCTGCAGCTAGTACTTCTGGGCAAAGGCACGACCAACTGAGAATGGGGGATTATACCACAAGGTTGCTTTATATGGGGAGAAGCCAATGGACGCCTGCGCTCCATTATTGTATGAAAACTGGGCGAGGGATAGGTCGTCCGCCCAGGTACCCTGAGCAGCTTAAGCATAGCACCGCAGGTACTGCTCCAAGATCTTATTGACTCGTTCAGTTTGACCATCTGGCTGTGGATGGTACTTCATGGAGCGACAAGGTGTAATCTTCAAGATTTCCAAGGGATTGTTCCAAAACTGCGCCATAAATTAGGCCCCATGGTCGTTGATAATTTCCTGCGGGAGCCTGAGAATTAAAAACATGGCGCACAAACAGGTGGGAAATTTCTTTGGAGGTAGTAGTGGAGGAGCACAGGATGAACAGGGATAATTTATTGAAGCAGTCTACGACCACCATAACAGCTGTAAACTGACCGCTCAAAGTCACTTTTGAGCGATTTTAAATTTAAGTTTATTTATCCACAGCCATCTGCCCAAACCTATTCTTTGATGTCCTTGGCTCTGCCGCCTGCCACCCCAGTGTGGGGCAGCAGTGCACCCCCACCTAGCGTTTTCCGCCCTGCAGGCAAGCGCGTTCAAATGGGCTCAAACAGCCCGCCCACTGCTTCCAACCGTTTTGTCCCCCCACGGGACTTATCGCTCCACCTGGCGCGCGTCCACCCTTCTCGCCCCATCCTCTCGCCCTCCCTCGCTCTGCTATTCGCTATTGCCTCAGAGTGGACTATGGGCGTTTGTTCCCATATGCCAATAAGGCAATTATTGACCTAGCCACTATGGCCTTTGCGCCAGCTGGCTTTATAGACTTCCACCCTTTTAAGGGCTACTTTGACATTGGGTTCCAATCTGAGGAGGATGCTGAAGCGGCAGCACAAACTCCTCTAATTTATAAAAAAACCCCATTCCCACAACCCCGTACTCGCCTCCCTTCAGACACCATGCTAGTGGTATCCTTTGCAAATCTCCCATCCCACCTTCCACCCCAGGTTTTGTATGACCAGTTGGTCGCAGGGCTTATGGCTTATGGCTTATGGCACTCAGCCCAACCTCATCTTTGCCATTCCATCTGGTGTGGAACGCCTTGATGCTCCTCGTGCAACAGCCACCATCATACCACACCACCCTACCATAGCCCAACAAATCCCACCCCGCGCTAGTGTGGCTGCAGCACCTGATCATTTCTTTTGGGCTCAGGTCAATAATGGTAGGCAGATTTGTTCCTTCTTCTTTAGCCTCGATCATGCAAAAAGAGCATGCCCTAAGGCCAAATCCGCTGCTGCAGCTTCTGAGCCCCCTCTGGAGGTTCAGTATGGGGCACTTTGCTGCCCCCTCCCACCCTCCAATCTCGTTCAGTGGGCCCACATGGAAAATCAGCCCCACCCAAAACCTCCATCCTCACTCTCCCACCTAAATCTACACCAGCCAATCAGAGCAATGCTTGGACCAACATTTGCACCCAAGCAGCTGCCCATTCGCCCAATCCTACCCACTCAAATTTAAACGCCACTATTCCAGTGAACCAAAATCCATGGGATCTATTGGCTGAAACTGACAAATCAGGTAATATCCTCATTAGTAAGCATACAGGTCAACCTCTCTGCCATGGCGATTATGGTCGGGCAGAATCTTTCCTTCCCAAATTTGATGAAACCCCTACCCCTCGCCATTTTGCTCCTCTACCCAATACAGCCCCCTTCCAAAGTGACCACCAGCTCGCCTTAACTGCAGTGGACTCTCCTCATTGCCCAAAACTACGCACCGCGGTGGCCCAGTCAGTGGCTCAGCTCCAGCATGGCCTGCCCACCATCTTCTTCCCCCCCGACTTCCCTGAATCATCCTGCAGTGACATCTCAAAACTATTTGATGATGCTGAAATCGCTGTTATGAATGTCGCAACGCTTGCTTCATTCAACCCCTCAGCCAAAATCACCTGCCACAGTATCTCCCTTTTCATCCAACTTCCTGAAGCCCGCAAAGAAGCTGAAGTTCTCCTCGCAGCTTTTGTTGAAACACTTTCCCATCATTATCTTGATGCAGAAGTGGAAAACTCCTACTACGCTGACCTCAGCCCCCACTATGCAGATGCCCCAACGCCCTGGCTCTCTGCTCTGATCCTGTACTGTAAACAACACCCCTTGATCGAAGTGGGTCTTTCTGAAAACCAACCCCCCAACCCCTCCTCACCCTCTGCCATGGTGGGTTAAGCAGTTTCTGCTTCCCACCTGGTTAGTAGTCTGTTTTGTCATTTTGAGTGTTGTGATCAGTACTGTCCATCCCCTGGTCGGCGTACCTCAAATAAAACATAACAGCTGTAAACCCCTTGGAGCTGGGAAGCTCAACAATAAAGTCCATGGGCGCCAATGTTCATGAAACCTCTGCCTGCTGCTAGGGGTGAAGAGGACCATTTCTACTAGACCAGTCTGACTTGGATTATGCACACGTCACACTGTTGGCAATCCAGAAAGTAACAGCCTTTGACAAGCCAGGTCATGCGTAGGGATGATTCACTAGATTGATGCATTTCTTATCCCCTTGGTGACCCACTATGGGGGGATCATTATGAGCTTGAATAACTTTAGCATAGAGGAGGGAGGAACCCACACTCACAACCTAAACTGGATGAGCCCCTTGGCTAACAAATGTAAGAAATGCTTAGAAGCTGGGTGGGACAATCACATCATAAGTTTCACCCCCTCTGAACATGCCAGCTGAGCAGCTATGATCTGCGACACCTAAGGCGCGTCTGGAACAAAAAAAGCTTTTGAAACCGTGGGAGGGACAATTGTCAGGATTTGAGTGAAAAAGATAACTGTGATGAGATCCACTTCATCTGAATCCGTTAATAAAAGTGCAGGATTGTGACTGAGAAAATCAGGAAGGACGTTCAGGGCTTCCTTCACAAACTCATATTTAAAGTTAAAGCTGCATAAGTCCAGGTAGAACAGGCCTAACAGTGCGCCAACTTCTGTGGTTTGCGGAATATAGTAGAGCTTGGTGGTCAGTCTGCACAAATAACTTGTGCTGAGCACCCTGTAAGAGATATTGCCAGTGGTTCAAGGCCCACGCCACAGCTGCCAACTTCTTTTCATAGATGGCCCAGGGTTGCTCAGTTGAAGAAAACTTGCAGGAATAGTAAGTGACTGGGTGTTCCAATCCATTATGTTCCTGGAGCAAGGCATCCCCTACTGCAGCAGAAGACACATCACATGATACAATATAGGGTTAGGAAGGATTTTCACTCTTAAGGATTGGTGTTGACAAGAACACATCTTAAATAGAATTGAATGCCTGCTGGCACTTGGGCGTCCAGCGGAAAGGTACATTTTTCCTGTAAGCAGATGCAGTGGTGTGGCCAGCTGTGAGAGTGCGGGAGAGAATTTTTTTCAAAAATACTATGGTGCCCAAGAAGCTTTTCAATTACATATGGGTCATTGGAGTTGGTCACTCGCAGATGGCATCCATTTTACTGGGTGAAATGGTGCATCCATCCTTCAAGGCAAAATTTCCCAAGAAGATAACCTCTTCCCAGTAAAATTTGCATTTTTATGGTTTGAAAAACAGCCCAGGCTTATGCAGGACAGCCACTGCCGCCTCCAAATCTTTTGCATGCTGTTTGGGTGAGGGGGAATGTACCAGGTTATCATCAATATATGTGACTGCATAGGAAAATCTGAGATCCTCTAATACACTATCAACCATTCACTGGAATGTTGAGGGCGCGTGCTTCATCCCAAAGGGCATTACTTTTTTTAATACTAGATGGTCCAAAGGGCATTACTCATAATTTTAATATGCCTCATCTTGTCTGGATAACAGTAAGCCATTACTGACCTTTGGCCACCTGAATTTGATTAAAGGTGTTTATCAGATCGAGTTTTGAAAATACATGCAGCTTTGCAATTAATTGACTAATGGTCTGCTCCAACGGAAGTGGGTAGGGGTTGTGAACTGTTATACTATTGAGGTGGCCATAATCCATGCAGGGACAAAGTGAACCATCTGCCTTTTTGGTAAAGACAATGGGGTGGCAACTATGGATGTCTCCTTGAAAGACCACCCATTCTTTAGCATGTGATCCAACCATGCATTTTGGCCATATCCACCTCCTCTGTATGAAGGTTCAGTGGACAGTTTATATTCAAGCTTTTACCATTGGTTGGAATTTCAAGTTGAATTCTATATGAGGAGGAAGGCGGCAAGCCTGCTTGGAATCAAAAATACTTTGGTAGCCCCTCAACGCAGTGGGAAAATCCAGCGGAAGGCCTATGGGGGAAATGAGGTTTGTAACAGAACCATGGACACAAGCTTTAGTGAGGGTGTCCAGCAATTGAAACTCGCCATCCAACTGATTGTTGGAGAAAGACAGCGTATTTGTCTCCAGATGGATTCTCACATGCTGCTGACGCCACCAACTTACACCCAAAATTACTCCTAACACAAGGTTGGGCATCGCAGAGAAGCAATTGCAGAAACTAAACTGGTGGAATAAGAAAGGTATGGGGCGCCATACTCTGAAGGAGGGTTGGGCGACCAATAATGTATCCAACACCACTGGCCCCAAGTCCAAAATAGATCGAGCTGCTGGGCCAACTCTGTACTCATGAAGTTACTCGCTGCTCCCATGTTGACCAAGGTCTTGAAAGACACCTGGTGTGCCTAATACTAATTTTCATTGGTAATAAGAAGTGAGCGGAATTCTGTTTATTGGCGGATACAGTCATTTCTGATGATAAAAAAGAGATTGTAACTAGGTCATGGGAAATATAAAGGTTTGTGAAAGGAGCAGAACTGGTGTGGCAAGGGGTTGGATCATTTTCTATCCAGGATGGTCCACCAACGATTTATAAAATGGTGTGCTAGAGCAAACTAACATGGGCGCAGAGTCAGTGTTGGCCCTTATAATTGATGTGGATACTGATTCAGTGCTAGGATTGGAAACTAAAGCCAAGTCAGCTGCTTCAAGGTTAATTTTTTTAAGTGTGGATCAAGTAAAAAGTTGAGGGCACTGGGGAAGTGCAGCCATAGCAAAATTTCCTCAAAATTATCTTGGAGAAGCATACAAAATCAGCAATTGGCCAGACAAACAACAGAAGAAAGGATACCAACTGTATATTCATCTGGTAGAAGAGGACCACTGCTTCCGCCATCTTGATGAGGATGGAGGAAATGGTGGGAAACAATGATGTTTGATTATGTCATTATAATATAAAAAAATTATATTGGCCTGCCAGTGTGGATGCAAAAAACCCAAAAGGCGAGCCTGAATGCCAGGGGTGCTGCTGCTTGAATGACATTAAAATGTGCTGTGAGAGAATTAACCAATGAGTGCTAATAGACCATAATTGTAAATAGCCACCTGGTAATAACCAGGCTGTCATGCCCCAGGGCCCGTGGGTCTGGGTGCTAGGAAAGGTGGGATTGGATTGGGTAATTAAATTTCATCATAAAAAAATTGAATTTAGAGTATGGGAATTTTATTGAATTTTACAAAAGTAGAAAATTTACCGTCAATTTTCTCATTGTGTTATGACTGCTTAAATAGATGATTTTTTTGGGGAATAGCTTAGGAAAGCGTGTGATTGGGGCCCTTAAGATTTGGCCTAACCCATTGAACTTTGAGTGAGTGAGGAAGAAAAATGAACTTAACTTGAACTGACTTCAAAATTGTTGGCGGTGGGGTGAGTCACTGTCTTTTCATCCATGGATACCCAAATTATGGATTTGCTGCAGTTCCAATGATTAGCATGATGGCATCTCACCTGACAGAAAGCAGAACCTCCTGAGGCCATCCCACATAGGGGCAGTCGCAAGAGGTCAGGAACTTGTTTGGGATGCCCAGCCTGCCCACGCTCAAATGCTTTGGCATACATTTGACTGAGCAGGGTTCATCAGACAAGTATTTCTGATATTTTGGGGGAGGGTATTGAACTGAATGCAACTTTTTGGCAATGGCCCAATGCCATCAGTGAGTTCCACCAAAGATTTGATATTAGATGCTTTCTTCATCAAATAACACCAGTTGGACCTAGTTCTCACTATTTTCAGGGGTGTTTTGAACTGGTGGCAACTTTTTGGCAATGGCCAATGCCATTGGCAAGTGTTACTAAAAATTTGAAATTAACCACTTTTCTGCTAAAGCTACACACCCGTTGGGCTTTGTTACCAACATTTTTTGACTATTGACTATCAAGGCTGAAGATTCACCACAGTTAATTGTATGTGGCCCCTTTGCCCCATGTGGATGCCGATTATTTGCCAACTTGCTATAGATCCCATAAAACCGCCACATTAATTTTCCAGATATAAGAACTGGGGCTGGAGTGGAATCCTAAAAGGGTAAGCTGTGACCCACCGCTCATCCACCACATGAGTGAGGTCACCCTGAGAGATGAGGGGGACACCAGCCATCTTAGCCCCTTCTTGGATGGGAAAGGGAACACTCCCCTAATCCAAATGGAGGGGTGCTCCTCAGACTTACAATAAGAAAGTCAGAACCTCTTGGCTACTGTATGACTGACTATCTTTTCAACAAAGTCCACCCTGGAGGCTCATGTAGCTGTGGGGCATGGCTCAGTAAAGAAAACCCACTGATGTCTTAGAGACCACTTTTACTGGTAAGGAATTATAAATAAAGTCCATGACGTTATTGACTCTTGCTTCACTTGTAATAATCTGAAGTCGCCTAATACAATATACCAGCATCACATCATGGGTCCAATAGCCCCATTTGCCACAGTTAGTACTAATATTATTGTACCCTTGCTATGGCAATGTACGACCACCATTACATCATTATCACAGTTGATCACTTTACAAAATAGGTTGAGGCTATCTCCGTTGCCTCCCCAACTTTCAAATTGACTGTATCCTTTTTTCTAAAGCAGAACTTCACTTACTATGGTAGTCCCAAGGTGTTGCTATCCAATAATGGTACCAATTTTATTTCCAGTTTGATTTCCAATCTTAATTCTCTAATGGGCACCTATCATTATTTTATGACCCCTTACCACCCAGCTATCAATGGGGCTGTAGAGTGAGTGAATGGTTTTTTTAGTTGCCATCCTTTGTAAGATAGCTTCCTCTAATCCTTCAAGATGGACTGAATACTTACTGGCAAACTTAATAGTGTATTGCGTTAGTTATTATTAAATCATCCAAATGTCACCTTTTCATGCTCTTTAAATATGAAAAATAATTCTGCTCTCAAGTGTACAGCCCATACTGGAAACTTTTATGCTGGAAACCACTTATCTAGTCATGAAAAGTCTGGCAGACAAATTATTTAGGGCACAAGCATTAGTTGCTAAATCCATGAATACTATTCAACAACAGGAAGCAGACCAACGGAATTCCCAGATACTGGTTCTGCCCAAATTCTAAATCAGGTGACCTCATCCTGTTCTACCATCACTGGCCTGTGGGACAAAAGTATAATCTTGACACTTTATGGTTAGACCAGTACTGAGTGATTTACTGTCAGGTCCTGAATATTCAATTATCTATATGAAATCAGGCACCATTGTGAACTGGGTAAATTCCAGATTCTTCTTAAATCATGCCCCTTCTTGGCAAGATCATGAGGGGGTATTGTTGGGAATAGTGAAAATTATATAAATATGAGCAAGATTTGAATGCAACTGGAATTGCAGTGTAGTCAAGGGAGTTCCACTGATTTGATGAGTATCAATACTGATTCAAACAATGGACTCCTAAAAGGGTGATCAAAATCCTGAACCATGGATGAATCTAACTTTTCAACTAACAAAGATGATGATTCAGCTGGATAAGATCTTGTCATTTGGAGGTTTCAGGATTCCACCACTCTTGGCTAAGAATGGTTGATTGCAAAAACCCTTGCATTCTGCTGCATCAACTAAGAGGTTTCTATACATGACTCAATCCTGATTCTCACATGAAGCTTACCCTAAGTGATTCCAAATATCTTACAGGCCTATAAATATTAACAAATTTTAACCAATAAAGATAGCTTTAGATTGCCTTGTTTTTTTCTAGAGATTATTTTGCCTGTTTTTATAGAGATTTTTCTTGTTCCATGAACAGAGATTGCACCTGCAAAGTCCTTCTGCTGAGAGATAGTTGCCTTAGAAAACACTATACCTAAGAGGTTCCTCTGGAGCTGCCTTTGACTAATAAGTAAACAGCCTTTAAAGGCCCCAATCTTCAGAGAGATAATGAATCCCTACAGAATACGTTCTCTAACATATAAATACATGCCTTACATTTTTCTTTTTTAGCACTAGGTGGTCCCAGCCTAGGTATGCCTTACATTTTTCAATATTAGTATTGTATCAATGTTAAATCTTAGTATTATAAAGTAAAATATACTTACTCATAATAGACATAATAGAATTATAGCTATCTTAAAATTATTTATAAATTTTAGGATTATCAATATGAAAAATGTATTCAATAATATACAATCAAGATTAATATGATAACTATTTAGAATATTATGATAATATTATATTATATTTTAGTTTTACAAATTTGAGAATTATATCAGAATGGATACTGATGTAGATTCTTATATTTTCTCTTAAAATAAGTAAAACTATGTGTTTTAAATTCCACTATCATATATATAATAAGTATTTTTATTTAACTGAGGTAAGCCAACCTGAGGACGGACATTACCAAACTAAAACTAAAATCATAATAAAAATTAACTAAACAAACAAAACGCCCAAAATGGACAGATTGATTGAATCATACCTAACAAATATCCAACCAGGTGGGTAGCAAATACTGCTATCCCTCCATGGTGGATGGGGAGGGGGATCGGGGGCTCATCTTCAGCTGCATCCATCTCATTCCAGAGTAGGGTGTTTATTAAGGCATATAGTAGGGGTGTGGGGGCATTGGCAGTATGGGGTTCAATATCTCTGATGACTGGAACTTCTGAATAGTTGTTAGCCATCATAATGCCAACGATGTATTTGGCCAAAGCGTCTTCAGCTTTGAGGTGAACTTCTGGGTATTTAATGAATGTGGCAATGTTGGTTTGGGTTATTTTTGCTTTCAGATTCCGTGCTACTTTTACCACGTTTTGGATGGCTTCAATGACATTTTTGTGTAAAATTTTCATGTTGATCTTACTTTGTGCAGTAAGATCTATGGGGATAACGGGAGGTGGAATTCCTCCTGAGAGTGCAGCCACAGATTTGGCGGCAGCTTTGTGGAGTGGACAGCAATCTGGTGTGGTGGTTGCTTCTACTGCAAGCTGGTGGTTGCTGTAGAACAGTTTGGCGTTGGGTTGTGGGACATATTTCTGAGGCAGGATTTTGCATCCCATTCTGCATTACAGAGCCGCTCAACTTGCAGTGATGGTTCTTCAATGATGTTACCTGATTTGTCAATTTCATCCAATAATTTTCGTAGGTTTTAAATTGAACTGGATTGGGAAATTAGCATACAGTTGAGGTTTGTTTGATTTGTTTGCGGACACATAGGATCAAACTGAGATCCAATCCAATGTTTGATTGGAGGGATTATTTAAGGCATTGGGGTGGGGAGGAGGCTGATTGGTGGCTGCAGGTGCAGCTGCAGCAACAGGCTTTGGGGGTGGAGGAGGTAGGATTGTGCCCCATACCTGAAATTGTACAGGGTGGGCATTGGATTGGAGATCAGCGGATGAGTCATCTAATCCATCTGATGTAGTTGAGTAGGGTCATTTGCATTTTGAGTGGTCTAACTTGAAACATGATGGACAGATCATCTGCCCACCCTTGACGCGGGCCCAAAATGGATGGTCAGGTGCTGAGGGAATAACGGTGCATGGCAGAATTGCTGCCACAATTTTACTAAATCCAAGGCTTATTGTGGCATATGCCTGAGGCCCAGCAAGTCGTGTGGCCCCATTTGGGACCACAAATTGTAGGATGGGGTTGGAGCCATAGGCTGCCAAACTGGCCATCAGCTCCTGGTGGAGCACTTCAGGGGGAGGTGGGTGGGCAGGCCAGCAAACTGGACCACCAAAGTGGTGTCCGCTGGGAGCTGAGTCCAAGTTGTGGGGAGAGGGGTGCCCTGGAATACCAGGGGCACAGTTGCTGCAGTGGCAGGGTATCATCACCACTTGTGTAAGTCTTGGGGACCAGCCCTTACAACTGGATAGGGAGCAGCATCCCTTTCAGACCAAAAGGGGGCCAAAGGCCCAAGTGGACCCCCTGTCACAGTTGAGTGACCTGGCACATGTGGTTGATGAGCGCTGGATAACTGCCCTTCCACCTAGAGATATCCAAATCTCTCCCCTCCCCCCTCCTCAACCCTGATAAAATTAATAGAGGGGACCTGCCAGGAGATCATGCAGGCCAGGGGCCTTGGGCGGGCCCCTGGGACCCCCCACTTACCAAAAAATTTACCAAAATTTTGAAGAAACTGCCAGTGCAAGTATCAGAGCCCAGCCTGCAGATTCTGGGCTAACAGAGCTGGTCCAGACTGGTCAGGTCCAAGAATCAGATTGGAACTCAATTTGGGTTTTGAAACAGGCCACCAGTGACTCAGACCAGTTGCCCCACCCCTCAGAATGGATCTGAAGAAGCTCAGATCGCATAGACAACCAAATTGAGAGTTCAGACCAGGTTGCAGACAACCAAGCACCAAGGCCACAGCCCCCTGGGATGAATCTGGGAAATCTGAACCACTTGAGCTGCCCAACTCAAATGGTCAAGGCCCAGATTGGTACCATCAACCTGGTCTGGCCCCAAAAATTTGGGAAAATCAGCAAAAGTTTTTTTTGATTTTTGCCAAGATTTTGGAAACCATCCATCCACTCCCCCACCCGCCAGCCAACCAAACCCCATCGCCAATCCCCAACCACCCAATACTTAAGGCAACTGCTCTGTTGATGGGCAGTTGTCAGTTCATTCTCTATTCTCCTCATGCTTTGCATCAAAATAAAGTTGATTACCCCAAACGCCTTGTCGCAGACTCTACCTGTTTGTTTTTTCTATTCAAAGTTCCACCAATTTATCCAGAAAAGTGTGCTGCCACCCAAATAATTATCCTGATGATCGCCAAATGGGTCATCTGGTCACTTGACCCTGCCACACGGTGGTGGATTGTATCCACAGTGAACTGCCTCACTCTCAATGATGGAGTCAACTCTCCATCCATTTTTGCATATCCATTAAATGCAAACCCATCCGTTCACTTTGCTGGTGGGCTTTCTGAGAGCACTCCCCTATTGGAGCAGCCTCAGGGTGCCCCCACCCCAATGCCCATGAGCTCAGCCCTCACACCTGGCTCATCCACCGTTGATCCCACCCACCTAAGGGCCCCAGAGTACCCCAACCAAGGGGAACTCAGCCCCAATGCTTGTCTTGGGCCCATTTTCCCCTCTGACAGCACCCCTGTTCATGCGGTGGGTCTTGTGCCACCCCTCTCTGGCACACAGACCCACCTACCTATAACTGAAGGCCAGCAACTGTGCACCCTGGAGGAGTTGTCATCCTCCCCACCTCTCCCACCTTTGGGGTTGCCCCCACAAGACTCACGGTTGCCCCCATTGCAACCATCTGGTTTGCCTTGGGGGCCTTCAGTACATTTATAAATATTTACTTTCCTCACATCTCTACTAGATACTCCCTTCTTCTAGTCACATGGACCACTGTGCCCTTAGCATTCTGGGCTCTCCACTGAGTGCTCACACACCCTGACTGGGAGCCCAGTCTAATTATTATCAGCTGTTTCCATGACAGCCTGTGCCATTTTGATAATGACTTGGTCATAGTACAGGAAGAGTTTCCCATAGTTGACCCTTAGACCATAGCACATGTTGCTCTGGGGAGCACTAGGGGGCAGCATGGTACCACTTGGATATGAGCAAGGTGGGTATCCAGGTCCTTGGGTGGAACAAATTGGCCCATGGGTTTGGAATGACTGGGTGAACCAGTCCTAGTGCATTTTCCTGCCAGATGGAAAATGGCGGGGGAAGTTTCACCACTGCTCCATGCTGGAGCAGCTGGCGGAGAATCTGATGACATTGGAGCAAAACTACTACAGATGAATATGATTTGTTTTTTTTAAATTTTTGTAATTTGGCTCGAAAGTTATGCTGAGCAGAAAGCCATATATATAATAAGTATATAATTAGTGTTTATATAATATTAAACAAGTTAAGTAAAAAGTGTAGTGATTTAAGATACTACTAGTATTTTAAAAATATATGAAATCTGATTTTTTAATTCAAAGTTCATCTTAAAGTAATTTAACTATAAGTTAATTCATTTGCAACAAAATTCCCTAAAAATGGTCTATATATAGATAGAGATTGTAAGCAAATTAAAAAATAAATTATTTGGAATCAGAAGGAAAAAGAGGAAGTAAACTAGATGGGAAAGATTGTGATAGATATTTTTAATGATATGTCTTTATCAATACTGTACTTACACAAAAAAAGCATGCTAAGTTTGAAGGTATAGGAATTGAGTTCTTACTAAGCATACTATTAAGATAGAAAAGGGATATATATTACAAGGAAAAGGGTAAAAAAGAAATTGAAAAATATATTACCTGATCTTATAAACCAAAGAAAAGCTTATTTGAAAGAAGTTTGATTGTTTAGAAACTTCAAAGTTTAGCATTTTATTGAAACTGGGAAATCCTATAGTAGATATAAATATGGTTTCTCACTAGTAAGACTATGATGCTATTACAATGAAATATGCAAATAATGGCTTTAATTTAACTATTGGCTATCATATCATTTGAAATTTACTAAATTATATAAAATAAGCTATACGTTGGAAAATTAGCTGTAAACATTATAACAAGTTAAAAGTTTGTCTAGGTAAGTATGAGATACCTATAATAGTTATGGATAATATTATTTTCTAGTATTCAATTAGTTAAAAAAATTTCCAATAATTAATAATCAAGTGAAGTATAATTAGCATATTTTTCACAATTGTTCATGTAGAACTTTTTGAATAATAAAGGCATAATAATCAATTTGTCTTTTTGTATCCACTGTGGAAAAAAGAAATGTTAGAAAGAGCAACACATAGTATCAATAGTGATAAAAATTTATTTTTATAGTTTCTATGATTATATATAAAAACTTATAGCAATATAGCCTTCAATGATAAATTTTATAAGGTATATTTAACTATTTATTAGTTTTCTATCATGTATTATCATAAAAATATAAATTTATTTTTATCCTGTATTTATAACTTTGTATAATATTATCTCTTACCTTATATCCAAGCTAAGAATTCCATGCTCCAGCAAATATAGTGAAACTTAAAATGTCTGAAAATTGATAAGTATATAAAAATTTACTAGACATAAAACATTCTATATGTTAAAGAAAACAATCTAAAAATTTTTTAAGCCATTTCTTAATTTCATAAATGTATTTCTTGATTTCTGAAACATCTTTTGTAATTTCTGAGTTATTTCATTTGATTTATGAAGCATTTCCTTTGATTTTTGAAATCTTTTCTTAACTCATAAAAAGATTCTCTTAATTTAAATATATCTATTGATTTCTGAATTAATTCTATTTATTAATGAAAAGCAGTGCAATATAAATTGCAGCACAAGGTTTAAAAGCGTGCTTAACCTAAAGCCTAGGGTAGCAGTGATTATATCGTAGCAATAGCAGTAATTGAGACTTTGATAAGCAGTACAAAAAGGCACACCGGATTTTAATGGCAATAATACTTGATCGTAGCCTGTACTGGTAAATTATTAACAATCAAAAATATAAACCATGATCAATTAAGTTTTCTCATGCTAGCAGACCAGTGTAAAGTGAGATAGGGTTATAAATCGGCTTTTGCGGGGTCTTTATTTAGTTAACTAAATTTTAGCAACAAACCGACGTCTCCACAAACTATGCTATAATAACAATACTATGGAATCCTAAAGAAAATAAAAAAGCTCGACTAAACTATCCTATCAACCCAATCTTTTGAAAAACATCAAGGAGCATTACCAAGTGAGAATATTCAATAGTTCTTTTTAACTAGAAACTAATGGCTTAGTAAATAATATGAAAAATACGATCCCTAATAGAAAAAGCTGGTGGATAAGGTGAATATATTGTACATAGATGAACTAGAAGGAGTCGAGTGAGAAGCTGAATTTTAAAATAAATACATGAAGCATGAAATCAATTAACTGGTGGACTTCCCACGGCAAGAGAATCCTTGGCGTTCGCTAGGGAATCTGAGCTTACGATGCTTTTTAGGCCATCGTCAATGAATTACTGATACTATTTACCCGACTTAAAAAGAGTCCTTTCTGTCTACCACGACGTTGAAGCGAACCAGTTGTTCGCGAAAAAGTCTGCGCCCATCTGTAGTTTTAGTCAAATCAGAGGATAAAATATTTAACTCAGTTTGAAATTGCGTTGGTATCAACACTGTTCCGGAGGCAAAACTCATCCGCTTTTCTTTGCTAAGATTGTCGGTAAGTTCACATGAAGCCTCAGGAAAAAACCTTTTAAGCTCTATCCATTTCTTTCTATTGTCGTCAAGGGTTTTCAGAAAAATGCAGCAGGATGGAATGAATTCTGCTAGCATATCAAAGTAAGGCTTTACAATAAGCTCCTCAAAATCCAAGGCGATCTGAGGTTGATCAGCGTGGCTCCGGTCCATATTGGGAGAAATGGGCAAGTTGTTTCGCTTTTCAAGATCGCCCTGATGAAAAAATTCACTAACCGCAAGGTCAGACCAGGTCTTACAGAGCGTCCAAGGACGAACCGCATTGCTGATATCGGCAGCATGAAGAAGCAATCTACACAACTTTCTTCTAAGCGGCTCCGAGGCCAACTCCCCTTTACAATTAGACACTGCTTTACAATCACAAGAAAATCGCATGGAAGAGGGCCAATTTTCTAAAATATCTGAAAGTTCGTCAAGATGATTAAAGTGAAAAGACATGTCAGTTGCTAAAATGTTGTCTGTGATCCATTCTTTTAGTATAGATTCCGATACCGTACAAGTGCTAGTGGAACACTGAAACAACTTGTAAGTATCAATAAGTTCAGAAGTGAGCTGACAAGAGTAGTTTTCCAAAACAGAAACCTCATTGAACTCTGAAGCTATCTGCGTCTTTGCATTAATTTGATAGAGATTATTGACACCAGGCTGTTTGATGTTAGAAAGGCGGTTGTTTGAAAACTTACATGCCCAATATCATGGCAAAGACCGGAAATCATCAAGGTCAAAATGTCCTCCCGGCTGAGGCAACGCGAAACACCATGCTCTGTCAAAATATAATAAAGGAAATTACAAACATCAGCCGCATGATAAAAAGAATGGTATGGATTTTGAAGATAACCTGCTTCAACTGCAAGCACAAAATCCAAGAAACCTTCGGGTTCAAGCCCTAGAAGCTGGATTAGACCCAACTTGTAGAAAAAGGTTAAAACGACGCCGCAGAGATCTCCTGAGGTTAAATCACACGGGTTGAAATCCAAGTTTAGTTCCGTTTCAGTGCTTTCTTGTGTTAATCTCCGAAACTTTTCTAGGCCCTCCATCTTGCTTTTATTAGCAGCTTTATTCATTTTTTGTGCATGTTGAAAAAACATTTATAGGAGTAAGCCCTTATGAAACTGTTAGCGTAAGGGTTTGAAACTAGGCTCTTTAATGCCTAAAAATAAAATGAGCAAAATATATATGTCTAGCAAGTCGGTTAAAGTAAAGCTACTCAGCTTATGAGAGGAACAAACCTTAAGCGAATCTCTCAAGCGCAATAGACGAGGGTAAATTTAATGAAGCAGAGTTGATTATGTTGATACGAAACCTACGAATTGTGTAAGCTTCAGTAATCTTTGGCTGTAAGCGATCAACTTTAGTACTGTGTTGAGGTGAATGCAATTATGACGTCAATCTATACAGGCTGGATAGTTTAGAAGCATAGTAACTTCATCAGTCTTCTATTTAGTTGGATTTAACAAATCAGATCAAGATCTGATTAACCTGTTTGGTATTTGACAAGTTCTTACGGAGATAGTAAAACGAGGGTTAAATTAAATTATTATAAATCCGCTATAATTAGATTCTGTTTTAACGTAGCGGATAAGATCTAAGCAAATCTTAATTCTATTTTATGCCACAGTTGAAGAATAATATTCTTTATTCATAATTTCAACATTTAGCATCCAGTGTATCTTTTTATATCAAACTTATTAGCAAAAAACATTACCCATGTAGTTTAATACATGTTTACAGAAACTCTTTTAATACCATGCCATTTTGTAAAATAGTTAAAAGAATGTTGCTGAAAATCTTAATATATATAAAAATCATTTTATGTATGTGTCAATCAAAACCCAACCCAGAATGGAGCAGGATAAGTAAACAAGGTGGGCATATTATATATGTATGTACTAGTGGAATACACATGCTTCGCTACGATGTTTATAAATTACCAGATGATTCTAAATTATTTTAGTTTTTATATTGGTAGATAGCTATCAATAAGTTCAGAAACCATTAAACTTATCAAATATTCTAACCTCCAAGCACTTAGTCAAAGCTAATTAAGCCTGCCAAAGTAACTAAATCATCAATCAAACCTAAAACTATTGAGCCCATTGAATCAACCAAAAAATGAACCACCGCTCAGTAAAAACTAATTGTTGAACCTACAAAACAGCCAAAACTACCAACCACTTATCAGAACCTATGAAACTATCAAATACAATGAATATGAAATTCTCAGCCAAATTGCTGTATAATTACCATTAGAAACATACGTTTTGGATCTTATATAGAACTGTTATTAAAATTTAAGTGTGATCTTATTAAAAAAAGTATATTACTATTACCAAATTGTATAAATTATTGTGCAAAGTTTGGTGATTTTAGGTTATTTGCTCGAGATAATGCATTCTATATATAAAAATAAACAGAATGAGTTGTAAAGAAAATTTTAGGCTAATCCTTGTTGATGGCCAGTTTAACACAGATTTGTTTGTGGGTTTAAAGTTTACCAGATGATCCTAATCATTTCTTTTTTATATTGGCAGATGGCTACCGATAAAATTAAGAATTAAATTATATTGAATCAATATAAAAATAATTTTTATTCGAGGTGGGCCGACCTGGGGACGATACCGCACCGATTAGGGAAGTGAAGAAAATGGGAAAGGAGGATAAAACCCGGAAAACCTCCATGCGCGGCGTATGATAGGCCAGGAACTCCATGGACCGCCTTTGCTATTTGCTATCTCGGTTCGGGGCATTTGTGCGCAAAACCAACACAGTCAAAATCGTCCCCTACCCAAAGTCCATTACCGGGATCGAACTCGGGAGGCAGTGGTGGTAGAGGGTCCATACTACCACTGGGGTCCTCCCTCACCCAGCTAAAATTAATGAACTTTTAAATCAACCAACCACCAAAAACAACCAACCACTTACCAATGCCAATTAACTTATCGAACTAACCAATCACTAACTGCTTATTAAAACCATAAAGCTTATTAATCAACCCCAAAACCACCAATCGCTTGCCAAAACCATTTAAAATCGAATCAACCAAATATCTAACTGCTCAGTCATAACATTATACCGATTTCCATTAAAAACATATAAGATTTTCACTTGTTACATATGGAACTTTTTATTTTACTATGAAAATAAAAAATTCTTTCTTATTGCACATCTACAGTATCTAGTGAATACTTATGCAAAGTTTCATCTTTCTAGGCCTTGTCATTGTTGAGATAAAGTGATGAGTGAGTGAGTGAATGAGTGTGTGGGCTTTTATATTTATATATATAGATTCAAGGCAAGCCTGCTTGGTAGGTTTAGTTTGATTCAATAGATTTAATTATGTTTTGGGTGAGTGGTTAATAGGTTTGATTGATTTGATAGATTTGATTTCTTCCTAAACTTATAGATGGCCATCTACCAATATAAAAAACTAATATAATTAATTAGTAGCATTTGGTAAATTATAAACTTAAAAGCAATGCTAGGTAGAACGGGCTATCAACAAATAAGGGGAAAATAATAGTAAAAATATTTTTTCAATGAGCGTAATGAAATTTGAATTCTGTACCTCATGCTAAGTGTGTGTTATGAATTCAATAAATTATCACAAACAACCCTGGGTAAATTAACTATCTTCTATCTATATAACTAGCTGTAGTATAATTAATAATCACCAATGCCCCGAACCGAGATAGCAAAGGCGGCCCATGGAGTTCCTGGCCTATCATACGTCGCGCATGGAGGTTTTCCGGATTTTATCCTCCTTTCCAATTCATTCGATTTCCCCTCAATCGGTGCGGTATCGTCCCCAGGTCGGCCCACCTCGAATAAATAAAAAAAGTATAATTAATAACCTCAGGCAAAGCCGAGGCTATATGCTAGCATATTTATAAAGCTTTCATGGTGTAGTATACTTATTGTGATCGACCTGTCTTAAATATTATAATCACGAATTTTAAAAGCTGGGTTTGATTGTTTCAGTGATTAGGCTAGGTTTAGAATCTAAAGAAATACCATTGCTTTGGCGGATATTTTTACTCTATTCGATAAAAATTGGTATTCTGATATATAACCAATTTATAAAATTTTATGAGCTCCGTAGAATGCTTTGATTTGCTCATTCTTTTAAATATTAGGTTGTTCGGAAAGTAATTTCATTTTTTTATGAATATGAAAGACGATTTTCATAAAAAACGAAATTACTTTCCGAACAACCTAATAGAATGAGATGAGGCGTCAAACTGCTCCATGCTTACGTAGACTCGCCCCTGCAGAAGGCCACCTTGACTGCTGCTAAAACGACAAAGCAGAACTTCTGCCAGTTGCTTGATCCTGCATACTCTGAAAAAATGTTAAAAATAATAGAACTAGTGAAAGAGCAGCGTATTTATAGTGCTGGAATGAAGTTGTTTTACTCCAAAAGTTTTGTGCGTTCGAGAGATATTTTGTTTGTTTCGCTCTTCACTTACTATACCTTTAATCTTTTTGTATTCTCTGTATATTCGTGGCCCTACAAGGTTCTTTGCGCGTATCTCTGAAGCTTATCGGCAGGTATTTTATTATGCTATCGATAAATTTATTGAGGCTTTAGAAACTATTTTCACTTGCTCTTTCTATTCCTTTTCTTAGTGACAAGATTCAGAGCAAGGTTGATGAAGGCGTAAAAAAGTTGGAGTCACTGGGGGATTTTTTCCCAGAGACTGAAAAAATGGCAAAAGGTGCTACCTATCGAGGGACTTTCTGAAGAGAAGGTAATAGAACAGCTCAGGGAGCTTTCTGCACGTAAAGAGGTAGATTGGGAGAGTGGGAAAGTTTCCGGAAGCGTTTATAGGGCAAAGGGGCAGGACGATGAGAAGGTTCTTTCCGAGGTCATGAAACTTTTTGGTTTATCCAACATTCTTCACCCTGACATGTTTCCCGCTATTAACAAGATGGAACGTGAAATTGTATCTATGACTTTATCAATGTTTAATGCCCCACCAAATGCTGCTGGTTGTTTTACCTTTGGTGGAACGGAATCTATCATATTGGCGTGCCGTACGTATAAAGAGGAAGCTCGTATTAAGAAGGGCATTACTCGCCCTGAAATGATTATCCCTATTACTGCCCATGCTGCTTTTGATAAGGCTGCCGAATATTTTGGAATCGAGATCTTGCGTGCAAGATTGGACACAAACTATCGTGTTGACATAAATGCAGTAAAGAAATTGATAAGCTCAAACACAATTCTCGTAAGCAGTGTTCTTACCTATTTTTTGTTCTAATCTTCGAGCCAAGATTGTTGGTTCCGCCATTAATTACCCCCACGGAATCATTGATGACATCTCAGCTCTTTCTTCTTTAGCTAAAGCCAATAATATTGGGTTGCACGTGGATTGTTGTCTTGGCGGATTCCTTGTTCCCTTTATGAAAGAGTCTGGATTTGATTTACCATTGTTTGATTTCCGCTTGGAGGGGGTCACTTCGATTTCATGCGATACTCACAAATATGGCTGTACTATTAAAGGTTCCTCCGTTGTTTTATACCGGACTCGGGAGCTTTTTCAAAACCAGTTCCATGTATATCCTGACTGGACCGGCGGAGTTTATGCAACTCATAGCATCCAAGGCTCTCGCCCTGGAGTTCTTGTTGCCGCATGCTGGGCCTCCCTCATGCTTCGTGGCAGATCTTTTTATGTCAATCAGGCCAAAGAGATTATTAAAACTGCAATGACTATCAAAGCTGGTGCAAAGCAAATACCCTATCTTGAAATAATAGGAGACCCACTTGTTTCTGTAGTAGCTTTCCGAAGCACTTCAGCTAATATTAATTCTCTTAATATTGCTGATGCAATGAAAAATCGTGGTTGGGCTTTGAACAAGCTGCAACATCCCTCCGCCTTCCACATTGCTTGTACAGCACGCACTGTTGGTTTGGAGCAGCAATTTTTAGATGATCTCCGAGACTCTGTCCTTGAAGTACAAGCAAATCCGGAGAAATTTAATAGCGACTCTGCTGCATTTTATGGAGCTAATGCCGATATGCGAGGCACCGGTTTGAACAAGCCATTTCTCAAGGCATACTTATCTGGGCTTCTTAAAGTTTAAGTTTTCATTTTAACTGTTTGCGTCCTGCGAAGCGTCTTTAAACAAAAAAACTGCCATAGGTACTTCTGCATCCTTTTCATTCTATTCAAATTTTACATTAACCCGCTGTAATATCTTGGAAGTATATGCTCATCAATATTAAATGTGCAAAAAGGAGTATTTCTGCGATTTAAAAACCAAATGTGTAAATCAAAACTACAAATTTTAAGCATGCAATACTTGTAGTTTTATACTTTTTACAATCCTAGAACTAAACAATAAGTTTTTGGTGCCAAAAACCACATAGCTTATACATTGTAATATCTATATGCAAAATCAACTAGAGTGAATATCTTTGATATCAACCTTTTTTAAGACTGTTGGGACCATGAGTGTAATACCTCATATTCCTTAATATTTTTGAGGCCGGGGGACCCAAAGTTTCAGGGTGTTGGATTGCTTATTTTTGCTTCTATTGGTCGAGAAGTATTTTTCCAGATACTACATCTGGATAAGCAATTCTTAATAAAATAAATAAAGTTTAATTTAAAATTGTGAAAAGGGGAAAAGTGTAAAGTTTATTATTCATTACCCACTTTTTAAGGGAAATTGGAGAGTTTGATCAGGGGCCATTTAAGTCGTCCAAGCCTAAATCTAATAGTTAAACCAATTGGGGCTTTGGTGTAAGCCCCAATTAATTTGGTCAATCTGATAGAGCTCATCGCATAGCTCAGGTTTGAACCCTGAAGTGGAATAGCTCTGAGGGAGCAGGATTCTGTCATATCAGTTGGAGTGGATCAATAATTTTGATCATAGTTGACTTTCATCAGGGATGATGCCTGACAGAAGTTTGGGCTTGTGGGTCAAATTGGGATGGATCACCAACCTTAATAGTTGTTTACTTTTGTCAGGGATTATCCTGACAAAGTGTGGGCTTTGTAGTCAGTTTGGTATTAATTTCTATTATCTGACATATCTGAATCTGTCATTTGTGTGGGAATCCTAATAATGCCCCTTCTAGATCTTGGTGCAGGGGGAAAATGGATGGATAAAGTGATTATGTATGCAGTTTATGACTGTGCCCTGAACAACCTCTACAATTGAGTGTTCATTGCCCCATCTATATATGACTCAATAGGGCCCTGACCAGTTGGTGCCCAGTTTGTGATCTTGACCTCCAGGTCAGTGATGGTAAAACAGGACAAGTTCACCTGTTGGAAGGTGTGTAGGGAATTATGCTTATCATTAAATTAAGCCATTTATCCACTGGTTATGGCAGACAGGTTTTTGGCAGCCAGGGCTTGAAGTCTTATGATTTCATTTGTAATACTTTGCATAGAGACTTCAGGTGCTTCGGGAGAAGCTTGGTCAAGCATCACCTGGACTTTGGAAGGCAGATGAAAATTTATGCCATATAACACTTGAAATAGTGACTTTTTAGTAATTTGACAGTAACTGATCTGATAGGCCAGAATTGCACTAGAAAAATATTGGGTCCAAAAAAAGGGGTCAGTCATAGCCATTTTCTAAAGGGTTACAGTTAGAGTGTCATTTACCCCCTCTACCATTCCATTGATTTCAGGATAGTGAGGGGTGAAAAATACCTGAGTGGTTCCCATCAGGTTGGCTAAATCTTTCATTAGTGTCAAGTGGAAATTTTATCCATTATTGAAGAGAATGATATTAGGGTACCCATGCTAGATGATAATCCTATTATACAAAAATGTGGCAGTGGCTTTTTTTGTTGTAGTGGGGAGCAATACAGCTTTGATTCACTTAGTTAGATAGTCTACAGCTAGTAGGAGGAACTGATATCCATTGGAGGCTCTAGGAAGAGGTCCTACAATATCAATGCTAATGGTAGAGAATGGTTTACAAGATGGGACCACTGGATGTTGAGAGTGAGGATTAGGTCCTGCTTGGCTTTTACATACCAGACAGGACTCCAATATATCCTGGATAGAAACAATCATTCCCTCCCAATAGCATTGAGTTTTAAGCCTATGGTATTAATCTAAATTCCCCATGGCCAACTTTCTGATGTCCCTCTAATATGATGTCAGTTCAAGCTGATGGTCTTACATAAGGCACCCATCACTTAGATACAAGTTTACAAAATTTTCATTATTGATTTAGAGATTTGCTGATCTTTTTGCTAATTTCTGCTGGAGGATCAGGGATTTGTCCTTCCATAGCTGTGGTTGGGTTAGGAGGTCATAGAGTCAATCTTCTTCAGGGTCAGTGATAGTTAAAATGGAAAGCCAAGATAGGCAATCTGTATTTTGATGTATGGGCCCTGGTCAATGAATGATGGAAAAGTCATAATGTTGAAGTTTTAATGCCCATTGTGCTAACCTTCCATCAGTATCTTTCATCTGCTGTAGCCATTGCAGGAAAGCATGGTTGATAATTATAGTGAAATGTTTCCCATATAGATAAGGTCAGAACAGCTGATAGCCAATAATACCACCAGGCATTCATGTTCAGTAATGCTATAATTAAGTTTAGCTTTAGATAAGGTCTTGCTATAGTAGGCATTGGGATGATCCACTAAGTTCTCATCATGCTAAGATAGTATGGCTCTGATGGAAATATTGCTAGCATCAGTAAAGAGGAGGAAAGGTTTATCACAATTTGGATGAATAAGTACTGAAGAGTAAGAGAGAGACATGCAGCAGGTCAAAGGCTGCTGATGCTCTTCTTTCCACTGAAAGGGTATCCCTTTCTTCAGTAGATGCATCAGAGGACGGAGGTGTCTGCAAAATGGGGGATAAATTGGCGATAATAGCCCACCATTCCTAGGAAAACTTGTAATCTTGTAGGGATTTAGGGGGAGTCATCATAGCAATAGCCAAGACCTTATCATCCATCAGGGATATTCCAGCTTTACTGACCTTATGACCCAAAAAATCCATCTCACTCTGGAAGAAAGATCATTTTGATGGCTTTAGTTTTAATGATGATTGTGTAACTGCTGAAAGACTTGCCTGAAGTGATCTAGATGTTCAGTAAAGGTTCTTGAAAAAATGGTAATATCATCAAGATAAACTAGTATGCAAGGCATTTTAAATCGCCTAATAGTCCGTCCATAGCATGTTGGAAGTTAGCAGGGGCGTTATATAACCCTGAGGCATTTGAGTGGGCTCTAATAGTCCTTCACTTGTGATGAGAGCTCATTTTCCCCAATCCTCTGGTAACAAATATACTTTCCAGTATACACTGGCGAGATCTATAGCTGATTCTAGTGGGATCCTGACATTAAGCATAAAGATTCATTTATATAAGGCAGGGGGTAACTATCTTTGCAAGTGATAGAGTTGAGGCAGCAATAATCAATAATGGCCTGGTGACCACCATCTTTTTTGAATTAATAAAACTGGGGAAGCCCATGGGCTTTTGGAAGGCACAAGTAACCTGGCCACCAACAGTTGCTGTAACTCTAAGGCCAATTGAGCTTCCTCTACTTTGGATTTTTGATATGGTCAGGATTTAAATGGAGGGTGATCCTCAGTTTTGATTTGATGTATTACTCCAGACATTTTCCCATAGCCACTTGGTCCTGAGAAAAATATCACCATACTCCTCAAGAAGGTGTTTGACCTCACAGTGTTTGTTTGGGGTAAGATTATTTCCAAGTCTACTGTCAACTAAAGCTATGGCGGGTGGGGGATCAGATCCTAAATCCTGTAATGAGCAAAACAACTCACATTGGCGATATTTTTGATAGGACATTTTTTACATAAGCAATAGGGGAATGCTGAGGGACCTGGAGAGGTTTGGTGGTTAAATTCCCTAATATAATAGAGATAGATTTCCCATATGCTGAATCCAAAATCCCTGGGCAGGCCAACGCTTCCTTGATGAAAGGGTTTGAGTGTCCACTAAGCTCCAATATTTTATCAGAAGGGGTAAGAATATGAATACCCATATCCACAATAACTTGTGAGCCTGAGGGTATTGTAATAGGATGAGGGTCATACAGAGGGATCCCCTCTTTGGCATCCACAGCCTCTGGGGATAACTTAATGTTTTCCTTAAGACTTGGTACTTAATTTTGCAAGTGGAGGATGGGTATTCAAGGAAGCATGTCTGTTTTTAGGGGTTCCTTTATTTTTGATGGGGAGTTAAAATATTAATGGAATTCAATACCCTAATAGGGATAGGTATTTTTCCTTGTGGTTGATAATGCAGTTAAACTTCCGCATTGATTAGACCCTAATAAGCAACTCATAGTTATTATTTTCTAATGCAATAGCAGGGGCAGTAATTAATAACTTCCTAAAATGAAGGGTTAAAGCAGAATAGGCTCCTATTGACTTAGTAGACTGATTACCTGCCATCCCATATTCAGCTTCATAAATCAAATCAGGAGCCATTTTTACCTTTTGGATAAACTGGAAGGAAATAACGTTAACTGTAGAAGCAGTGTCAATTATCACCAGGACTTTAACCTTATGGACTACTACTTTTGACCTGAATCATTGATTATCTGAATTGGGAGTTAATAGCTAATAGACTGTCACTAGGGATTTGCAGTGAAGCAAGCGGAGGATTCTGATGTGGCCAAGCTTGGGGTTGTTCAATGCGTTTAAAAGTTTTATCTGCCAAGGCTTGGCTTTCTATAGAAGATCTGAACACCAGAATCTGTTTGGGTAACTGACCAACATAGAAGTAAGAAAGCTGGAAGTTTTTATTTTTTAAATAGACAGAGGAACTTCAACTTCTGACAGGACAACTAACACAAAACAACCAGAAATGCTGGGGATACAGCTAATACTAGAACAAGGGTTTTGAGGCACCTGTTTTCCATAAGCATAGCGAGCCTCTTGCCCTATACCAACTGATCTTTTGCTGACTTACATTGAAGGATGTGGCAGTCAGCTATAGTGTGATTGTTTCTTCTGCAATGAGTGCAGTATAATTTAGTTTTAGGTGAATTGGGGGTGTAACAGCCAATACTTGGGTCCAGCGCTTGTTGATGTTAAAATGAGGTGGCCCAACGGGTTTATGTAGGTCAGCTGAAATTTCCAATATAGCCTCTTTAATATGAAGGAGGGAGACTAAGTTAGACTCACAGCTTTAAGATAAAGTATGATATTAGGCATATTTTTAAATGACAAAAATGCAGCGGTGATGGCATTGTCTAATGTAAGACAATTCCCTGCAACCAGAGTTTGTGCTTCAAGGTAAAAATGGAGGGCAAATTTGCTGATAGTTTTCCCCCAATTAAGGCTGATACCCATAAAGGTCTGTTTTTGGTTGGTTAAGGTTAAGTTGCTCCCAAATTCCTAGAGCAGAGCAGTCTTGGCATCAGTCCAAGTATGGCAATGTATCATATGGGGGACCATAATGCCTTGAGCTATATGACTAAGGCAGTTAGTAAAGTGTTTAGTTGCTGGGTGTCAGTGGCTTCTTCCATAGAATTTTCATAACAAAATAAGAAAGAAAAGATACTTCCTTCTCCTGGGACATACTTCTCTTTAAACGTCAGTTTGAACATGCCACTGGGGAGGGTTAATGTTTGAACAACGTTTATTGACATAGGGGTACCATTTTCACCTAAAGGGAAATTGTTATTGCTGGACGTGTCATAAGAATGTAGGGCGTCCACTTTATTTTGTAAGATATTGATATCCTCAATTGTTGAGTCTACCCAATCATGGGTGGCCTGAAGGGCCAATTAGGTAACAACAAGAGGGGATAACTGCTAAATTTCACTTTTGAGCTCATTGGTTGCATCTCAAAGTTCAAGTTGGTGTTGCTCAAGGGTGAGGATTTGTTGCTCTATTTTATGCATCATAGCGGGGAAATTAACCAAGAGTTTAAGGTGTTCCTGATCTAACATGAGATTGGATGCTGAATTAATATTATTTATAGTTGGATTTTTAATTATATTTTACCATGAACTCAGGGCTTACCTGGCAGGGAGCACCAGTTTTCTCAGGACCACAGGTATAATACCTTATATTCCTTTATATTTTTGAGGCCAGGGGACCTGAAGTTTCAGGGTGTTGGATTGCTTATTTTGCTTCTATTGGTTGAGAAGCATTTTTCCAGATACTACATCTGGATAAGCAATTCTTAATATAATAAATAAAGTTTAATTTAAAATTGTGAAAAGGGGAAAAGTGTAAAGTTTATTATTCATTACCCACTTTTTAAGGGAAATTGGAAAGTTTGATCAGGGGCCATTTAAGTCATCCGAGCCTAAATCTAATAGATAAACCAATTGGGGCTTTGGTGTAAGCCCCATATAATTTGGTCAATATGATAGAGCTCATCTCATAGCTCAGGTTTGAACCCTAAAGTGTAATGGCTCTGAGGGAGCAGGATTCTGTCATATCAGTTGGGGTGGATCAATAATTTTGATCATAGTTGACTTTCATCGGGGATAATGCCTGACAGAAGTTTGGGCTTGTGGGTCAAATCAGGATGGATCACCAACCTTAATAGCTGTCAACATCATTGGGAACTATCCCCAACAGAAGTGTGGGCTTTGTGGTCAGTTTGGGATCAATTCCCATTATCCAATGTATCCAAATTTGTCATTTGGGTGGGAATCCTGACAAAGACCAAACCTAGTTACATTTATTTACAAGATAGGAGTCTAAAGGATGAAAGCTGAAAGTTTCTCCAAATCTGTTTAAGTTGATGTTCCATCTGTTTTGACAATGGAAAAATAGGAGTGAAGTAATTTTTGTTTTGGGAGAATATCTAAGATTTAAAAATAAAAGATTTTATATATCATATACTAATTATGTAATTAATATAACTTTTTTCAGTCAAAGCTCTAGTTGCATTCAAGGGTTAACATATTAGTTCATTACTTGACTTAGGGTATAAAATAATATCTCTTTTTAAATTATGATTTAAAAATCTTGTCCACCTTCTTGTGCTTAAATCAATACACACAGCAATGCTTTTATTATTTATTTAGCTTGTATAACCCCCAAAAGTTTACTTATGCTTATTAGGTATAACTTGAAAGAAAATTAAAGATCTAACAATATGATCTACATGTTTTCAAATATCAAGTTTACTACTTTATAAAAGTAAAATTTTCCAATGTTTGGCATTTATATATCAAAAAGTGGTAAAAAGAATTAGTTAATCAAGAAACAGTTCAGAAAATTAAACTTAATGATATATATGGGAAGTTTTTGTTTCAATAAATTTTAAAACTAATTATGATAAAATATTATTAGTTTGCTAAAAGCTACAAGGTTTATTTATTAAAGTTAATTATTCTTTTACCCTTCTATAAGAGGTGGTGCCCCTTACCCTTGCATAGCCTATGTAGGAAGAAGGCTCTGCAAATTTTGTAGATGATTATAAGGTATACAGTACCCTTTCAGCTTTCCTTTGTAAATTTTAATAGTATTAAACTACAAGTAGATGCTTTATAAGTTCTTAAAGCCCACCTATTTTAAAGATTAGTAATGGTGGCCTCTTTTGATAGTTATAACATAGAAACTTTAGGCAAATCCAGTCTTAGCAGCATTAATAGGATTGAACTTGGAGCTTTAATGAAGACCTTTAGATTTCTAACAGTTGTATTAGATATAAATAGTCATAAATCTTGGAGCTCCATTCTAACTTTCTCTCAGGCCCCAAAAACCATGGCTTTTATACCTTATAAGAAATATCAATATATTACTGAGTTATAAGAATATAAAAATATAAATCAGTTAAAACTTAATTAATTAAGTTCTTAAATTTTAATAGATATAGTTTAAATCTCAAGCTTTTAAAACTTGAAAGGATAACCTTTTCAGCTTCAAAATTAAACTAGATTTAACCTTAATCTCTTGATTTATTACTGGCATACCACCTATCATATCACTAAAGTATGATCATCATAAAGACAAACTAAAACTATTCTTTAATTTAGATAAGTTGCCTAAAACTCTCTTTCCGCTTGGCATAACTTTACAAGCAAATTACATAAAAAAGCAAGAAAGTAAATTTTGATTGCCCATCATAGTTTCGCTCTGATGTCCTCAGATTCTCCACCAGCTGTTCTAGTGTGGGGCAGCAGCAAAACTCCCCCACCATTTTCCATCCAGCAGGAAAATGCACTTGGACTGGCTTTCCCAGTCATTTCCAAACCCATGAGACAATTTGTTTCTCCCAAGGATCTCAATGCCCAGCTTGCTCATACCCAGTGGTACCTCGCTGCCCCCTGGTGCTCCCCCAGAGCAACATGCGCTATGGTCTAAGGGTCAACTATGGGAAACTCTTCCTGTACCATGACCAAGCCATTATCAAAATGGCACAGGTGGTGATGACCCCCGCCAGATTCATAGATTTACTCCTATAAGGGGTATTTTGACCTCAGCTTCACCTGTAAATCTGACGCTGCCACTGCAGCAACTGTGCCCCTGGTATTCCAGAGTACCCCTCTTCTCACAATTTGGACCCAGCTCCCAGCGGACACCACTTTGGTGGTCCAATTTGCTGGTTCTCCCACCCACCTCTCCCCTGCGGTGCTCCACCAGGAGCTGATGGATGGTTTGGCAGCCTATGGCTCCAACCTCATCATACAATTTGTGGTCCCAAATGGGGCCACACGCCTTGCTGGGCCTTGGGCATATGCTACAGTCAGCCCTGAATTTAGTAAAATTGCCATGTCAATTCCCTCTCATGCTGTTATTTCTTCTAAACTGACCATCCATTTTGGGCCTGTGTCAAGGGTGAGCAGATGATTTATTCATTCTGTTTCAAGTTGGACCACTCAAAATGCAAGTGAACCTCCTTAGCAAATTCTGATGGATTGGATTTTATCATCCGCCAACCTCCAATCTGCCACTGACCCCACACAAATTCTGGCATGGGGTACAATCCTACCTCCCTCTCCCCCAAAGCCTGATGCTGCAGCTGCACCTGCAGCCACCAATCAGCCTCCTCCTCGCCCCAGTGCCACAAATGCTCTCTCCAATCAAGAACCATCTTGGACCCCAGTTTGATCCCATGCTTCCTCCAATAAATCAACCAAACCTCAACCATATGCCAATCCCCCAATTCAATTCAACCAGAACTCATGGGAGTTATTAGCTGAAATTGACAAATCAGGTAAGCTTGTTGAAGAACCATCTCTGCAAATTGAGCAGTTCATTGATGCAGAATATGATGCCAAATACCTCCCTCATCTATATACCCCACAGCCAAATGCCAAATCATTTTGCAGTGACTACCAGCTTGCAGTCAAAGCAGCTGCAACACCATATTTTTGTCCCCTCTGAAAAGATGTTGCCAAATCAGTGGTGATGCTCACAGGAGGTAAACCCCCTCCTGTGATCCCCTCAACCCTCACCCAAAAAGTAAAATCACAGTGAATCAGTTACACATAAATGTCAACAATGCTATCCAGAATATGGTAATTGTAGCATGGTATCCTAAAGCTAAGATTACCCAAACCAATATCGCCACATTTGTTAAACTCCCACATGCTCACATTAAAGCTGAAAAAGCTTTAGCCAAATATATCAGTGTCATTTTCCTAGCTGGCAATTTCCATGAGATACCAATTATTAGTGATATTGAACTGCATGCCGCTGATGCCATGACGCCCTTACTGTCCACCTTGACATGTACCCTACTCTAGGAGGAGGAAGCTGCTGCCAAAGATGAGCCCCCTGATCACCCCTCCCCTTCTGACATGAAGGGATAATCAGTTTCCGCTGCCCACCTGGTTGGTTGTTTTTGTTCAAAGTGTTTCATTCAATCTGCTCATTTTAGCGTTTTGTTTAGATTAATTAGTTATGTTAGTTTTTAGTTTCAAATTTTAGTTTTAGGTAATGTCTGTTCCCTGGTTGGATTACCTCAAATAAACTAGATAAGATGCCTAAAACCAGTGAGACAAGCAAGATATCAATATTTTTTCACACTCTTGTTTTCTGCAGTCTTTGCCATACTATATTTGAGTGCTCAATCCTTTTTACCACTTTGATCATCTACTATATCAAATATATTCAGCCACAAACTAGAATAATAGAACCATATATTATAACATGGGTACCCTCATGCCAAGAGCTAGAAAAGCTACTCCTCACCACTTATAGTTTCTCTTCCTTTGCCTTCAAATGAATATATTATTCATACTCATACTTCCTAATTAGGTAGTACTAAGGTGTAAATATCTTAAAACTGTGCTAGCATTTATGAGGCTGTTATTACTACCCCAAGACTCTATCAACTGATAGCTAAAGTCCCTTTTACCTTAATCACTGGTACTAATAATTTATTGCTATTATCATCCAGAGCACCTATATATATCCTATGAAAGTCAGAAAAACACAGGTTAATCTGGGCGGTTACAGTTTGATCAACTTTATTTATTGGTAACCCAAGACCCATATGTTTGACATTTGTAATCTTGTATGTCACTGTTTTAGATTCAGTTTATGACCTTAGAACATATTTCTAAGTTGCATTAACTGAAGCTGCGCTATACTTCATATATTTTTGGCCATTTTATAATTAAGGACCCATACAACCATTGAGTGTATCATGACAACCATTAGCAATATGACTCTTGCAAACGTAAGAATAGAGTTGATTATGATAAGAAAAAAAATAGTAAAACCTACCCAACCATGTATGTAGATGACACTCATAAAGTTCTATCAGTTAGGTTGTTGCTTAGTTAATATATCCTCGATTATTTCATACAAACATATAATAGTCAAACCCATGATAGAATATGAGTTGTTTAAGAAATGCTTATATGAGACTACAATGTCAAAGCGTACAAGGATCCAGGCTACAATGAAGTTTGATGGTGAAAAGAAGGAAAATGACATTATCTTCCTTTTTCTCTGTGGTTCCTCTCATGGTTAAGTCACATATCCGTAAAGGAAGACTTCCTGATCTCTTTTTTGAGACCACAAACCCTCAAATAAATGACCTCATGCATTAAAAACCCTTACCTTTATTTTACCTTAGATAAGTTCTTGTAAAAAATTGTAAAACATAGACCAACACCTGTTGATATGGTCTGACCTTTAACTAAGGATGATGGACTCACATGCCTGAAATCAGTTTGACAGTGAAATGAGATGTAGTTGATATGCATTGCTTCTTTTACCACACTGCTAAGCTCCTTTAACACAACCCTCAGATAGAAAATAACTCCACTTTTATTGACCAAAACAACAGTCATTAGTCATATTTGGTATATTTATTTGAGGTCTTTTTTAGTAACAGTGAGGCCCAACCCAAGAAGAAGGCCGTCCACATGTTTTTATCTGTGGTGGTTTCAAATATGATGAAAATTAAAATACTCCTAATACAGCGCTGTGATGGCAAGCCTAAGTGTCCATATTAGATGGGGAAGAAATAAGGGGCTTATCATCCACTGTGGACCTGAGGGCATGCTTAAAAACAGACAAAATGTGAGTAGGGGCATTTACTGAATGGGGCACAAGGTAGGAAAGTGTTTAGTTATTATCATCAAGGAGGTATGTGGTGCATTGCCTAAATGTAATGAGACAGCTGGAAATTGATGTATTTAATTACTTTTACATGCATGAAAATGATATTAGGGCTTGTCTGTTTGGGGCAGTGTGTTAGGAGCAGAGCGTTTCAAGAGAAAATTGAGCTGTGTATGTGGGTACTTAAGCAACCACAAGTACAAGCACAGGCTATTTGGCG
The DNA here is from genome assembly GCA_022478985.1 of Massospora cicadina. Lineage (NCBI taxonomy): Eukaryota > Fungi > Entomophthoromycota > Entomophthoromycetes > Entomophthorales > Entomophthoraceae > Massospora > Massospora cicadina. Next base: position 61,476 of record JAKSZP010005383.1, on the reverse strand, counting down.
GCATCTCTCAAATGAATGTTGAACAAGGTGAAGTGGTATAGGGGTGTTTAACAAAAGAAATTAGTGAAAATTATAGTGTGGTATTTCCTGTAGGGTTAGAAGTAATATTTTTGAAAGTTGGGGATAGTAACTTAAAAATCCCCCTTCAACTGGGAGCAGTAATCTAGAACTTCCATTCAGCGCACTAACCTCAGCTTGCTAACTTTAGAGGCTGACTCACTGCTCAGGGGATTTACTCTGCACAGATTAGGTACCAGACAACCTTCAATAACATCACAATAGCTCTCACTAAGGAAATTCTCCTTAGATGCTATTACTTGGTGCATCACTTGCTTGGGTAACTTTCTTGCAATCTTGAACATTCTTTACATATGTTGGCCTTTGTGACTCAACGGGAATCTTTCCAACCTCTTCCTTGGAGTTATCACACCAAGGTATCCTCAAGAGTGTCTTCCTTATAACGCGTTAATCACAGACTGGATACTGGCGATTACTTCAGATTGGTCAATCCCTGACTGGTTACTGGCGTTTGAACTTGATACAGCACAAGTTAAAGCAAAAATGATAAACTTTAGAAACTTTAGAAAGGTTTATTAGAATAAAGAGTGAAGTCTTATATACTTCAGAAGGGAATAAAAGATACATATGAATGGGATATCATAAATTATTTGGAAACGTAGTGTTTTAGTAAAGGGTTTTTATAGATCCTCTAGTCAGGCATAGTCTGACTGCTGCTTTGGTCTTTTCATCCATTTTATCTAAGTCTTGTATGTATAAGCACCATCTCTTAGTGGTTACCTCCAAACCTGGATGTTCAGGGGCCTTTGTGCTTGGTCCTGCTTATGAGCTCTGGCTCATTGTATTTGTTTTTGATATTGGTTAATTGCCAATTCCAACAATATGCATCTCAACATTGGTTTTGAGTAATGGCACTCCTATGATGCGCCTCTCATAATGACTTTAAGTCACTTGGGAAATTTTTTGACTGCCTTATTTGGTACTATTTGCGTTCAAGCTTCTGATGCTTTTTCCAGTGTATTTTGGGTTGCTCATCAGACTATCATTTTTGGAATGCAAATTATTCTGGCTCCATGAAGGTATAAAAAGGGGCCAAATTTCAAATAAATTTTAGGGCAGCATTGTCATCCTCATATTGTAAATCTTCTGACTCAGTAGAGCGAAAATTATCTTGCATGACGTCACAATTAAGGGAAAATTATTTACCTCATCTGTGCCTATAAAAAATCCCTATTCTCCCCCATTCACGGTGACCTGATCGCCAGTACCTCCACCATTTTGGGGGTTGTTTATACTAATTCCGCTGGTTGAGGATTGACCAGAAGCACAACTTACAGTATCATCCACAACACTCCCCCTTCCAAGATGAGACCTGGGGAATGCTCAAAGGTTCCAGGAGTGTACTCTGTTAAAACAATGTTAGTATCATTTTTCAAATTCAAGGATTTCTTGCTTGATAGAATAAATCCTGTACGTATAATTGGGATGAGGTTTGTCCTAAAGATCCTTGATTTTAGCCAGTGACTTATGGTATATTGACCGTTCAGAAGCTCACTAGGCTTATCTAAATTAACCTGACCTTTCTGTTCAATCTTGGGCTAAATTTGCCCTTCAAATTTGGGAACTTCTACCAAGGAAGGCAAAGGTAAAAGCTGAAGATTTCTGACTTAACAGCTTGTTGACACTCTTCAAGAAAAGACTCTAATAAAAACTAGATTGAAGAGAATTAAGAAAATATATCTTTATTAAGTGATATTAACGGATCCTCTTTTCATTAGACTAGGCGCCAGTATTTATATCTCTAGGGCATCTCTTGGCCACATTTTGAGCATGCAATTACCACAGATATTATCTTCCATCTCAGTTTGACCCTTGAACTGATATGACCATGACCTATTGCTAAAACTATTGGTGGAAAAATACTCTCAAAATTGGGAAGGTTTCAGGTACAAAAATCACAGCACAAAAGTGCAAATTGTCCTAAGTTCAGCCAATCTGAGTTTCATCATACAACTGATAAAATATGACTTCTGGGAAATATAGCATTGATTTTAAGTAAATGATGTTCATAATCAGGACATTGGCAGGCCTCTTGATTACACTAGGTACTCCCATTTGGGCGGTCCATAAGCAAGTACTATTATGCTGATTATGCAGATCATCATACAAAATTCGCCATAGGGTGGAAAAGTGATTGCAATAATGTGAGGGGAAATCTTATTACTGTCATTGGTCCATAGGATTTTTAAAGCTATTTTTAGGGATTGATCCTAGGACAATTTCTTGAGAATATAGTTATTATTATGCCTGATTAATCGGGACCAATTGCCAAGTTGTCATAAGTAAAATTGGCCTAAGTTGATTTGAGGATGTTCAGCCCAAGTCAATATAAGAGTAATAAGCTTAAGTAATTTTAGGGTAATTGTCCCAAGTCATTGAAAGGGTAATCAGCATGAGTTGATGGTTGTCAAAGGGTTTATTTTTGAGTCAACCACCAGAATCTGATAATCATCATTGAGAATGGAGTATTCTGCTCCTCTCTTGGTCAATATGGTTGCAGGCCCAGTCCAAATGGCCTGAAGCTTCTCTGGTTGGGTTCCTCTCAAATGGTCAAACAAAACCTTGTCCCTATGTTGCATTTGGGTAACTTGGTTTTTCTATGACTCTCTCTTTGACTAGGAGTGAGGCTATCTTCAATGTTGCTTGAATCTTCTAGCTAAATTCTAATTATCTCTTCAGCCAACTCCTGTTGGCAACTTCTGGGTGGTAGGTTTCTTCTATCTGCTGCTATGATTGGTGCCAGGAGGATAGGCAGCGCAGACTCTCTCGCCCATACAGGGCCTTGATGGGGACATTCCAATCACACAGTGGTGGTTTAACTGGTAAGCCAACAGCCCTGATGGGAGCAACTGGTACCACTTTAACTTATAATTTAGGGCTATCTTCTTTAAAATGCCTCCTAGGGTCTCGTTGACTCTTTCAGCACTTCCATTGGAGGATGGAGTTTAGCGGGTGGTGAACTGCTGTCTCAACCCTACCAAATCCATCAATTTTGTCACCACATCTGAGATGAAAATTTTTGCCATTGTCTGACAAGAGAGTTTGAGGGCATCCATTTCTTGTAGTCACCTGGTTGTAAAAAAAGAATTAGTGGAGTTTGCTGTATATGCTTTGACTATGGACGCTTTGACCCATTTAGTGTAATGGTCAATCACCACCAGGATGACAAAGCGCCACTAGATGCAGTTAGCAATAGTCCCACCAACGTCAATAGAGACATTGCTTAATGGTGCAGTGGGTGGATTGTGTAAACTCAAATCTCTTTTCCAGAGTGTTTAAAAATTCACCATTTTTCAGTGGTTTGAGAACTTTGTCAGACATGCATTCCCAGTAAAGCCTCTCTCTTGAGGTAATTTCAACTTCTTCTGGAATTATCCATGGCCCACATGCTTGTGAGCCTCCATCATTAACTCCATACTATCACTTGGCCAGATGTAAGGACGCCATTTATCTTGAACTTTTATCTGCAGATTTCCATTGACACGTTAGGTATCTTTAGAACATCTGCGCAGAAAGATCTTGACCTCTTCTCTCTCATACTGCCAAGATTATTCAGAGAGCCCAATTAGGTTATACAGGCTATCACTCTCTGGAGCCTGTAGGTGAAATACAGGTAGTCTTGACAAACATCTGCGTTGAGATGTTTATCTCCTGATCGATGTATGATTTCTAAATTATAGCTTTGCAGGAGGACAGCCCAGCGGGCAAGGCGTCCATCTGGATCCTTCATGTTTCTTAGCCAGCGGAGCAACACATGATTTGTGACTACTTTTTTTTACTCCATAAAGATAGGGCATAAAACGCTGACTGCTCTGTATGCTGCAAAGCATCCACATTTGGTAACTTTGTAATTCTTTTCTGCCTTACTTATTACTTTGGAGTAATACTTAATTGGGTGATCTATTCCATATTCATCTTTTTGTGCTAAGATTGTACCCAGTACCACATCACTGGCGTCAGTGTACAAGTATAAGGTCTTATTGAAGTCTGGATAGGCCAAGATTGGTGCTTTTACCAATCATGCCTTCAACTCCGCAAATGCCTGCTCCTGCATCAGACTCCACTCAAATTTCGTTTTCTGGTCAGGAGGTAAGTAAGTGGCACCGCCAGGTCCGCAAAATGGGGGATGAACTTCCTGTAGCACCCCACCATTCACAGGAACACTTGAAAGACCTTCATACTCTTGGGTAGCTCCATTGCCACATATGCATTCACTTTTTCTATTCTGAGGCTTAATTATGGCTGGGCTAATCTCATACCCAGAAATTTGAGTTGTCACTTGAGGAAAGTACATTTGCTTCTATTCAGCTTCAAGTTGGAAGTGTGCAGCCACTTGAAGACTTTCCATAGGTGCTGAAAATGTTCTGGAAAAGTGCGGTTGTATACTGTGATATCATTAAGGTGTATCAACACACTCAATAACTAAAGATCACCGAAAATGTGATCCATCTCTCATTTAAATGTTGCAGGGGCATTACAGAGCCCCTGCGGCATCCTTATGGGTTCAAAAAACCCTTGGCTGCTGGTTAAGGCGCATTTCTCCTTGTCCTCAGAGGAGAGCTATATTTGCAAGTAGCCGCTGGCTAGCTCCATGGCCAAAAAGTATCTTGAGCTTCCCAGGCACTTCAAAACATTATCTATGCGTGACAAAGGGTATGAGTCCTTCTTGATAATCTCGTTTAGGCAGCGGTAGTCCATGACACCTCTTATGGGTCCCATCCTTCTTGTGCACCAGCAACAAAGGAGATGCCCATAGGCTCTTGGATGGATGGCTAGCCCAGCTTCATTTAACTGATTGGATTCATATGTGATGACCGCGTCCTCTGTCTTCAGATGGTGGTAAGGTTTTAACTCAAAGGGTATAGATGAACTAGTATCTATCTTATGGACCTCCCCTTTGCACAGGGCATGGACTTTGGGGCTTTAATAAAGAAGTTATAAAACTTGTCCTAAAGTTCGTCCAACTCTTTCTGTAGATTGGGGGTTACATCCCCAAACCTGAGCTTGTCAAAACCTCTGACTGCATGTATGGACTTAATAGCTTGGCAATTGGTTAGGCGGGCCAGTGCCATAACTTGTTCCTTTTCAACTTTGATCAATTGGGTAGTAATGTTCCCCAAAACAAGGTTTAGCTCACCAGAGTAAGAAGAATCATCGAATCCTAGTAACACTCTGGCCTCTTGACTGTACACTTCCAGTAATGTGTCAGAAGGAATCTTAATGCTGATTGACAAGGTCATTCTTCTTTAGTACCCTGGTCAAATTTCTATTCTTTCACTTGCACTCAAGGGGAGTCCTTTTTCAGCGCTCACTGTAGGCGGTAGCTGCTTTACACCCTTCTCAGTTAAGGTATACTAAATTGGATAGATTTATTGTTATGTTTCAATCAAGCATGTATGCTGTTTCTGAGGTTTATTGTCCTCATCCTTGAACACCAGGGGGAGTTGGTAGCTCAGAATTCTAACCGTGCTTTTAGTAAAGTCAATCTTCGCCCCAAATTCCAGAAGAAACTGTGACCCAATCAGGAAATCATAGTGGTCGTTGTCAAACACTACTGCGGGTGCTATAAGAACCATGCACCCAAATTGTAAAGGTAAATCAGAATAAGCTTTTAAAGCGCAGGGGATTTCAGATCCTGCAGTGTTATTTCAAATTGTAGTCAATGTCAGGCATAAACTTGAGCTTCTTCATAAGTTTTAGGATATAATGTTTACTGGAGCCCCACTGTCCAGTACTTCCAGTAAGCGCACCTTCTGGATGATAGCTCCCACCTTCGTTACTCTCTTGCTGAAGAAGTTTCCAGTGTCCAGGACGTCAGTGGTGGAGTCCTCATATTGCTTTTAAGATAACAGCGTTCGTGTTAGTCTTGGTAGTGTCTTCGCCATCTGGTACCACATTCTTGAAGGTAGACGCGACCAAATGCTCTCCTTCTTTAATTGATTGATCACTTTGGTAGGTTTATTTACTTAGACCAAATAGGTATCATTTGATACAGATCCATCAGCACCATGAACTCTCAAATAAGCTGGTACAGCCACTGTGCTAGGAGCCCCTAACACATGGTAACTCGCACTAGCTAAGTCTTCATCTTAGTGGTCATCCTCACCCTCCGAGTGAAGATCCACCCAATTTATGGTGTTAGGTGTATCCTCTTTAGAGGTTAACTCCTTGGTTTAGCTGTAACTACTGGACAGGGTTGAGCGAAGTGCCCAGGTTGGTGACACTTATGGCACTTGAATTCTTGATGTGGCAAGCGTTCAGGCGGTTTTTTTGCTCTTCTCCTTGGGCTTTTCAACATTGTCATTGGTGACATAGATGGCCTTATGACTCATTGAGGGGGTGGTGTAGGTGTAATTGACTTAAAATCAGATCTTTAAATCCCTTGTACATCGAGTAGCATCTCTTTGAGTGCTTCAAGGGACATTGCACTCTTTACCGCCAATTTAAAGTACATCTTCAGATTAGGATGCATCTCCAGGGAGCTTAACAAAACGGTTTTGGCGGTGGGCAGATCCATTGTTCCTGTTGTCCATAACTGCAGTTCCTTAAGGTCAAAATGAGAAGCATAGTTTGCAACTAACTCTATTTTTCCCATCTTCATCAACAGGATCCCTTGCTTCATATTCTGGACATCCTGTTCATTGCCAAACTCAGAGAGTAAGATGCTATTGACTTCAGTCCAAAATAATCCAGGTCTCAAGATTGCGCCGAGGATCTCCTGAGCCTTGCAGCTCATGCATCCTTGTTTGTAGGAGCCTTCTGGAGATCACTAGCGCCATCCATGCTATTTTTGTACAATTGGAGGAATTTAGCAATTGTCCCCTCTCCAGGTGTGCATGGTCTTGATATATGGTTTATAGTTTGGATCCTCTTCAACTTATCAGTGTGCATATAATGGACTGAGTACAAGTTCTGAACGGTTGTTGTGCACATCTTTGAGTGGTCCCAAAGGTGCCTCCATTTGAGTTATAGGTCAAGTAGAAGTAGGATCTGGTACAGCGTGCATTAGTGCCTTCAACTTTTCAGTACTCTTGTCCATCATAAGCAGCATGTTGTCATGATGCCCCAAGCGCTCTCATACTCATTAAGATTGGTGATGGTTTTACCAATCTCATTTTCAAGGAATAAAAGTCTCTTAAATGTTCTTGAGATTAAGTTCTAATGTGATAATTGGTGAGGGTCCTCTCACTATGGGTAGTGAGGCAATTCTAGCTCTTTTAGCGGTCTCCTTGACACGCTCAAGATTATTATGCAAATCATGCACTTCAAATTCCAATGTATAAACTCTACTATGGATAGTATCCTCCTGCCTCACCAGGAGTTCAGATGAATCCTCTCCACTCTCTCTGTAATACAACTCTATATCCGCATCATAATCAGTTTGCTCAGAAGAACTACCATAATCATCGCTAGGGCCTGATGGTGCCAACCCTGTAGTGAGCACCAAAGTAAGCATGCCAACCTCAGCTCTCATAACTTTAAAGGCGACTCACTGCTAATGGGATCTACTCTGCACAGATTAGGCATCAGAAAACCTTTACTAACATCACAATAGCTCTCACTAAGTAAATATTCCTCAGATGCTACTCTTTGGTGCATCAATTTCTTGAGTACTTTTTTGCGCTCTTGGAAAACTTCTTAACACTCTTTGACATTCTTGACATAAGTTGACCTTAGTGACTCAACTGGAACCTTTCCAACCTCTTACTTGGTGTTATTAGCACCAAGGTATCCTTGAAAGAGTTTCTCTTTTAAAACAAAATAATCTCAGATTGGATACTGGCGATTACTTCAGATTGGTTAATCCCAAACTGGTTACTGGCAGTTACTAACTTGATACAATACACGTTAAAGCAAAAATGATAAACTTAAGATTCTTTAGAGAGGTTTTTATTAGAATAAAATGTGAAGTCTTATATACTTCAGGGGAAATTTTAAAATATAAATAAAATGAGATACTGTAAAATATTGAGAAACTTAGGACTTTGATAAGAGGATTTTCAGGATTCTCTAGCCAGACAGCATCTGATTGCTGCTTTGTATGTTCATCCATTTTAGCCAATTCCTATATGTACAAGCTCCATCTTGCAGTGGATACCCCTGAACCTGGATGTTCATTGCCTTTGTGCTTGGTCCTGATTCTGAGCATTAGCTCATAGTACTTGTTTTGATATTTGTTTTCTTGTTAAATCTGGCAATATGCATCTCAACATCAGTTTCAAGTGATGGCGCTCTTATGATGTGCCTTGCATCATGGCTTCAAGTTGCTTGGGAAATTTGATGACTGCCTGTTTTGTTAATATCTGTGTTTGAGCTTTTTGATGCTTTTGCCGGTATAATTCAGTTTGCTCATCAGGATGTCATTGGTGGAATGCAAATTATATTGGCCCCTTGAAGGTATAAAAGTAGGGCAAATTTAATTTGAATTTGGGCTGCATTATTGTCCCATATTGTAAATCCTCTGACTCAGTGGGGCGAAAATTGTTTTTCTTGATGTCACATTTGGAGGAAAATTATTTAGCTCATCTGTGCCTATAAAAAGGCCTCATTCCCCACCATCTGTGGTGACCTGGTCGCCAGTAACTCTTTGGTTTGGAGGTTTTTATATTAATTCTGCTGGTCAAGGATTGACCAGAAGCACCACTTGCAGTCTCATATACAACATCAAGGAACACTTGGATGTCACGCTTGCTACTAGTCCAAGTCATCTGTTTGGAAGCTTCTATCTTTGCATGGTAAGCTCAGGCCTTGCTTATCAATAATGGACCCCAGATATCTGAGTTGCTCTCAATAAGAAGTCACACTTATGCAGTGTAAACTTTATATCCACTTTAGTGACTGAAGGAACACCTCCTCTAAGTGTTGTAGATGCTCATTAAACGTTCTAGAAAAGTGCTATTATTTAAATAAACCATAAAACTGGAGATTTTTAAATCACCCAATATTCTGTCCATAGCTCACTTTATAGGTTGTGGGGACGTTTCACAGCCCTTGTGGCATTTTCATGGGTTAATACAGACTCTGAGCGGTTATCATTGCGCACTTCTCCTGTTCCTTAGAAGGCAGATCAATTTTCCAATAGCCAGAAATTAAATCCATGGATGAGAAATATTGAGTGCTGCCAAAGCGGTCTAGCACATCATTGATCCATGGTAAAAAATAAGAGTCTTCTTTAGCAATATTGTTGAGCTTCCAGTAATCTATCACCTTGTGATTAGAATTATCCTTCTTTTTAATGATCAAAACCATAGAGGCCATAGACTCTTGGAGGATACCAACATCCCCTGTCAAACTATCTAGTTAATTTCAGCATAGCTGCTTCATCCGCTGCCTTGGAGCGCCTAGTATAATGAAGACAAGTAAAGTGGATTATTTCCAGTATTAATTTGATGCAACACATCATTTGCATAACCTAAATCAAAATTGTCTTTTTGCAAAAATAACGCTATACTTCTCAAAAAAGGCAAATCTTAGCCTTTCTCCTCCTTGGTAACCTGAATAGGCATTCCCACGGTACTAAAGAATAAACAATTTGTTTGGTATTTCCAGGCAGGCCCAGTTCCTCAAATGTGCTGAAGTCCTATATTCTCTATTTCATCAACTGGGAGAATAGGTATGAAAGCAAAAATTTTGGTGTCACTCAATTTGATTAAAATGCAGATATAAATTAGCTAGTAAAACCTGTATCTTGCCATGATCAAAAAGAAAAAAATCCCAGGCGCAGCAACAGTTTCAAGATTAGAGTGGCAAAACGTTGTGAATATTTCAACATATAACCCTTGAGGAATGTCCAGGTTAATTTCCGTCTCCACTATAAGTTGATGGCCCACCAAGGTAATAATTTTACAATTAGCCCTCAGCGGAATGCCCTTAGTTTCTATAACTTGATTAGACAATGACCAAGTACATCCACAAATCTATTGATACCCTATTAACACTATACCATCCTTATATGCAAGGTTGAAAAACTCATGTTTTTGAGGTATCAGGCCTTTTGGGGTTTCAATTGTGGTAAAGTGGGAGAATTTGTCCTAGTATCTTCAAAGTGTTTTCCTCAAATTAGATCTTAACTCCATAAGTTTTCATAAAAGAGGTTCCAACGAGGAAGTCATAACATTGACTCAGTAATACTATCGCTGGAGATGATAAGACTAATGACATGAATCTTAGCAGCAGTGCACTATATGTGCCTAATGAGGTGATCATCTGAGGCCCTGCAGTACCATAACTCTTTCAATGATCAATATCCAGCGCCAGACCAAGCTTTTTCTCCAATTTAGTGTACACAATGCTAATTGGTGCCCCACTGTCCATGATAGCTCTTACTTTGAGTTTATTAACAGTAAAATCCATGTATGTGCATTCTGCTACATATGCATCAGCTGCGTTGATTGTGTTAACATCCAGAGAATCTGCTTGCCCTAATTAGGATTGTATGTCAGCACATAAAGGAGGGCTTATTTCTTCTAAAGTACCAAAAGTTATGGCCGCCTGGACTTTATTCAGCTTGGGAATATCACCTGAGGTAACAGGAAGCTCGTGCTGTTCTAGCTGTTAAACATATGACTTCACTACTACTACCAGAAATAATTCACCTTTAAATTTGTCTACTGATTGGGTGGTAACTGCCATCACATCATCTGCAATCACTTGGTGTAATGCTGATGGTGGCCCGTCCTTGTTAGACAAGGACTTAACAGAATGCAATTCCATTGATTTATATTACTGGGGATTTATTTTAGAAGGGGCAGAAGTAGAAAATCCCAGTTCTATTCCACCTGATCTTTTCACAAATCTTCCTTCTTTCTAAGGTTTTCAGAATAATCTTACATTTGAAACTCAACCTAGGCAACTATTCACATAATGACCCAAGTTTTTACACAGATAACAAGTAACCTGAGCAATATCAGGCCTAGTGAAACGAGGGCTTTAAGACTGAGCTACTTCTATCTTTGAGGTGATGACCTTACAGATTGGTTGCAAAGCTCTTAAAACTTGGGTTAGGTGCCTCAAAAGTGGCGGCGTGGCAGCGTAGATAATATAACATATGAGGATTATTGTTCTCTTCATTTAAAACAGGGAGTAGACCCTGATACAATTCTGTGTATAGCTTGCAGGCGTGACAAAGTGCTATATGAGTGTCAAAATTGTTCTACCTTGGCTCCATATAAAACTTGAGCCTCATAATAAAACCATTCAGCGAAGGCTGTAACAGACTTGACCATATTAAAAGAAAATTTAAGGGACAATGTCTTCCACATTGTTATCTACTACGCGCCACCAAACTCCTTCACCAGAAGTTTTTTGGAATTAGAATAAATCATTCCAACTTTTTGTATTTTTGGCATTGTCAATTCCTGACTTACAGAGCCTAAGGAATTCATGAATGTAGCCAACTTTATAGTCCCAGAAGCTCTACTTATTACTATATTCAAATAAAAAGTAAAGTTTTGTACATTTCCACTTTTATAAAATTTAGGCAAATTTTTTGGATTAAACGGAATCTGGTACACCATTGACAAGATTGCGGAGGCTGCAACAATTCAGATTGACCTCTTGAGCTAGCAGCCAAAAGGCTGATTGTCAAACAATTTTGAATCATGAGCATTATTGAGATAGAAGGCTCAGCGGAAGCCTCATCAACTGCCATAATATTTGGCAATATGAATGGACTGACAATTCAGCACATTGAGAAGTGAACTTGCAACAAAAAAATTGATTAATCAACCTAGCAAAATGATGGCGTTCTTTCATAAACTGTTGTCTAACCAGTTCAAGCTTATGATTGACAGTGGTGAGGAAGTTTTTAACTCCTTAATTTTCCTGCCCTTGTAAGAGGACTTAAGTTTGCAGTGAGGTAATCTCTTCATCCAAATCCTCAAGGGAGCCACAAGGGTGACTCAAGTTCTGCTCAAAGACATCAAGGCTGAGTAAAGGGTCCTCCAAATTAGCTACTAGATTGGAAACCTGAAAACTCTGAGTCACAAACTCATTTGAGCCTAAGTCCAGAAGCTTAACTATTTCTTTGCTATGGTGACGAGTAGTTGGGCCAAATACATGCTGGCCCTTTGGAGAGACCGTGTTAGAGTCCATAATTCATTCTAAAGTAGCTGTAGAATATTCTTACTTATGCTTATAAAATGGTTTGATACAGGGTAGCAATTGTGCCCCCTGTAGTAAGCACCACTGTTGAAACTGGACAATTTGTCATCAAATTTAAATATGTAGGTTCACACAACAATGACACCAGACATCATTTGAAGACAGAAATCTAGGTAAAAATGGTAACAACCAAAATCCTTATTATCAGAACAGGGTTTTATTAATAAAAGGAGAAACACCCCATAGTATCTGGTACTGCCAGTTGCTCTCACGCTCACTATATCACTTTATAGTAAACTTACAACTATCTACTTTGGAAAAAAGACCCCCTTCCAGATGGCAAGCTCACTCAGATATGCTCTCTTTACCAGAATCCTCATTGGTGCATTTTGTGGTTACTAAGCAGCCTTAATATTGGTAACTACTGGCTTAGATTCCAAATTAGGACATGAAAGCAAGTGAATAGGGCTCTATGCATTTTCTACATAAGATCAATATACCAGAATAATCAAAATATGCCAGAAGTACTCAAATTACCAGTGGCTTGCCATTGTAATTATAAAGAGCACTATTACCAATATCTTCATGCTGATGCAAGGAAAAATATCATATAGATGCTAACTTAGCAATAGGAGGCGATTAATAGATAGAATTCATGGTGTTGGTAGTTTAGAATGTAAGGGAACAAGAAATGTGTTGGTATGGATTTAGGGATTTAATCAATAGTAAATAATAAGGGACTAACTTCATATAAACACATAGGCCTCACGCCGTACCAATTACTAAGATCAGATAGAACCCTCTATCTAATTATTAGTTAAATATATAAAAATTGAATAAAAATATGAAATTATGGCGGTTCAAACCAATTACAACAATCTACATAGTTCCTCCAAGCCTTTCTGTGTGTGTAGATATTATCACACCTTATTGTACCACTGGGCTCCTCATGTCCTGAGCCCATGGCAAACCTGGTGTCATGAGACCCTTGCCCAATTTGTATTATCCTATGAGTTTATGAAGGGCAAGGAGAATGGTTTGGCTGATGCTCTGAGTAAAAACCTAGTGTTTGCCCCTGATCCCAAAGAGGTGGAGTTGAATAACACCCATATAGTGACTCCTTCTGATAAAGTGGTATCAGAACAGCCTTCCACTGTGGCATGTGTGCCAGTTCTTGCTTCACTATAGAACCTGGAGGAGTATAGTGTGTTTGGAAAGGTTGTCCTTTCACAGTCACGATCAGAAGAACATACTATTGATTGGCCAAATGCAAGTTGAGTCAGTGGGACATGACCAAGCGGTACCATGCAAAGGATGAGATGATATAGTTCCATAGGCGTCTATAAATTCCAGTGGGACTGTTCCATCTGGAAGTGATCAATGAACACCATGATGGCTTGACAGTAGGGCACCCAGGAAAAATCGAAGACTTTAGAGCTGATCCAACAGACATATAACTGAAAGGGCCTGACTGCACATGTGGCAAGGTATTCAAAGGAGTGCTTGGTTTTCAATACGATGAAACCAAATTGTCAGCCTTTTGTGGGATTGTTGGTGCCTGTCCAAAAAGCAGCAAGACCCTGGACTTCCCTGTCAGTTAATTTTATTGTGGAGTTGTCCCTGTCAAAGGGTATGATGCTATCAAGATAGTGGTGAACCAATATATGAAGTTCGCCCATTTTATTTAATGCAACACCACAGTAACTGTAGCACAGATAGCAAGGTTATTTATTTCAAATGTATTTTCTTCCATGGGGTGCCCCAGGAGATTATTAGTGACTGTGGACCCTCTGTTCACGTCCATATTTTGGGAAGAGTTGTGTAAAACTCTTCAGATTTGTCCATGCCATTCTACTGCTATCCACCCTCAATCATATGGACAGACAGAACGAATGAATCATTGTCTTGGACAGTTTTTACAGTGTTTCACTGCAGCAGACTATTTCAATTGGGCTTCTCATCTTCCCATAACCTAATTTAGCTACAACAACGCCTAGAATGCTTCCAATGGGTGCTCTCCATTCTTTGCCAACTATGTGTTTAACCTTTCTTTAATATGAAGCCCAGATGTGAGTCTAAGGTGGAAGTAGTGGTGGACTTCGCAAATCCATCAAGAAAGTACACAAAGGGGTCAACTCTAATTTGGAGGCAGCTATGAAGATACATAAGAAGAATGCTGATGGTAAGAGATGGGTGGGTACAGCATACAAAGAGGAGGATCTCATGATGCTTGATGCTAGAAATATCCCAATCAAACAACCATGCAAAAACTGGGGCTGAAGAGGATAGGACCTTACTGCAATGTCAGGAGAGTGGGTCAAGCCTCAGACCACTTGGATCTTCCCTCATCTTTCAGATCTTTGCTGTGTTTCATGAAAGCAAGCTGACCTTGTTTGAGGGTCCCCCACCAGAGACCCCAGAGGCATACCTCATGGATAGGATGCCATATTGGGAAATGGAGATATTGTAGCCTCTCACTATGTAAGAAGAGAGCTTGAGTACCTGGTGTCATGGAAAGGATTTAGTGCGGTGGAGAACAGTTGGGTACAAGCATGCAATTGTGTCCAGGCCTATGACCTGATTGATGCCTTTTATGAGCACCTTTAGAGGCAGAAGGACCCAATCCTAAACCAGGTGTCACCGCCATGAAGTTGGCCTCTGCCCATAAGAATTTTCCTGGCTGAAGCCCCTGAGGGAGGGGTGGAGCCCCAGAAAGACCTGAAGATAATGACAAAATTAAATGACATCATAGAAGGGACAGATTGTAAAGACAAAGCTGGGAGTGATGAGGCCAAGTGGATTAAGTTGACAGGCCTGCTTGACCTAAAGCACACCCTGTACTAACGCTAGGTAAAGGCAAAATATGCGCAAGTTGGTTCTATGATGCGTGTGGTCAGATGAGCGTTACATCTGCAGTGTTAAAATGCACCAGCTATTTGGAAAACTATGACAGGACTTTGCAATGGTTTGGAAAATGGGGCCTTGAGACCTGCTCAATTTATAATGTTAGTAAATCAGGGAAATTAACCTCAGTAATTCACTCAAAATATGGGCTTATTCAAGCTACACTATGACAATGGATGGAAAGTAGTGTTGATGGTTCAATTTAGTGCGGTGCCTCGCCCAATGGATAATGATTTCCCCAAATTGTTTAATAATGATTTTTCACGACCAACCTTCTGTTGGTCAACTTGGTTATAATAAACCCCTAGTCATTTTTATTTAAATAGGTGTATATATTTAGTACTCTTTGCTGACCTCCAGGAGGTCTCAGATAGCAGAGTTTGTACAGACTTTGCCCTTTTGCCCCTTGGGCACTGTCCTCCTTTGCTGTGCTTTGGTTTCTCTAGTTCTAGAGGCTTGTTCCCAGATTGTAAAGTGAGGCCTTCCCCACCACCTCTCTGGAAATGTGAAAATTATAAAAATTCTCCTGTCAAAAAATTTGGGAAATAGAAAGCAGAAAGGGAGAACTTACCTGGATTGAAATCTGCTATTTTGGCAATGTAGTTGAGAGATTTCTATATGCAAGAGCCTAATTCTCTCAACATAGAAACAGCTAGGAAATATGAGGATAGGATCAGACTTACTAGAAAAAGGGTAGAATGCACCACCTGGCATATTGCTTATTGAGAAAAGCCTTACAACGTCTTTGTAAAATGTGAAGACCTCTCAAAGTTTATAATCTACTGTTAGACCATCTTATATTGAAGTTAAGTAACTAGATAGTTACATTCATAAATATCACATATTATCTACCTATATTCAACTTACCAGGCTATCTTTAAGTAACTCCAGGAGCGTTTCTATAACGCTCAAGTTCCTGGAGAGGTGGTGCGGATGGCCCCACCCCACAAATTAGAAACAATCTTCTAACAAAAGGGAAAACAGGAAACCATAAAGGAGGAAGGTGCCCAAAGACCTCAGGGAAAAGATTGCACAGAATTTGTTATCTGAGACATCCAGGAGGTCAGAAAACAGCACCAAACAATTGCACATAATTTAAAAAAAGAACATGTGGTTATTATTACCAAGACGATTAACAAAGAAGATTGGTTGTGTAAAAACATTAATAAACAATTGAGGGAACTTGCCATCCATTGGGCGAGGTACTGCACCCAATTGAACCAATAGATGCAACTTTCCATACTTTATCATGCTGTAATTTGATTAAAACCTCAGTCAAGTTATTTACTGAAGCTAAATTTTCACCAATCTAGCAATAATATAAATTGAGCAGATCTTAAAACCCCATTCTCCAACTAACCATAATAAACCATAATAATTCTCTAAATAGCTGGTGCATCTTAATGCCATGGGTATAACACTCATCCAATCATCATGCATACCCTCAGGACTAACTTGGGCATTCTTGCCTTTACCCAGAGTTAATACAGAGTATAATTCAGGTCAGGCAGGCCGCCAACTTTGTCTTCTTGGCCTTCTCAAGTTCAGCCCTATTCTTACAATATGCCCCTTCAATTGTCATTCAACCATGACAAATAGTTATTATCTTAAAACACTTATGTTCATATCTGAACTTGCTTAAGTATTCAAGACATCCATATTATCTTTCCACAACTTTGAATAGCGCACAAGTCACTGATTCTACATTCACTTACCTTTAGCTTGTCTAATTAGGCCCACAATTGCCCCTGAATTGTTTATTATTAATTATAAGCATTTTTTATGTTTTAACCTGACAGGGTAATTTCTGCTTCCACTATAGTGCAGTTTTTGCTCACCACATGTTTGAAATATGTACTGGCTAGAAAAAATCTTGATGTGGTATATTTGTCCCAAGGTTGACCTGCCTTGATTACAAAGGGTGTTTACCCTGGCAGGGTAATTCCTGCTTCCACCCTAGTGCAGGTTTTGTCCAATACAAATTTAAAACCTGTACTGGCTAAAAAAACTTCTTGGTGTGGTATTTTTGTCTCAAGGTTGACCCAACTCAAATACTTTTTTTATGGTTTAAAATAATTATCCATAATTCACTTTAGATTTATAATTAAACTCATTGCTATGGCTTTCCCCTTAAAATTTTAAGTTACACTATGATTGGTGGATAACTAAATATAAGCCAGATTTAGACTTCATTAAACAAAACTTTGAAATTTAATATTTTACTACTTATGCAACACTTTTTTACACTAATTAATTTTCAAAGTTGCCTTACTAAACTTTGTGAGTTTGAGCAAGTATAAGTGTTTATCTTGGCTAAAAATAGTGTTATTCACCTTTGTTTCAAAATATCATAATTTGGTATAAAAAACTTAAATAATTTGCAATTTTTGATCAAGGAAAAGGTTAATTATTCAGTAATAATTTCATTGGTACAAAAATTTGTTTTTCTTTAAATCAATCTATAAAAAAAACTCTCTTTCCACTCAGCATAGCTTTCTGAGCAAATTACACAAAAAAACAAGAAAGTAAATTTTGATCACATGTAGTTTTGCTCTGATGTCCTTGGATTCTCCACCAGCTGAACCAGTGT
This sequence comes from Massospora cicadina, assembly GCA_022478985.1. Classification (NCBI taxonomy): domain Eukaryota; kingdom Fungi; phylum Entomophthoromycota; class Entomophthoromycetes; order Entomophthorales; family Entomophthoraceae; genus Massospora; species Massospora cicadina. The sequence goes on along the minus strand of JAKSZP010005383.1, from coordinate 43,802 downwards.
GGGGCAGAAGTTAAACTCCCCCACATTTTCCATCCAGCAGGAAAACATGCTCAGACTGGCTTGCCAAGTCATTCCAAACCCATGTGATGATACATTCCTCCCAAGGATCTTGACACCTACCTCGCTCATACCCAAGTGGTACCTTGCTGTCCCCTGATGCTCCCCCAGAGCAACATGCACTACAGCCTAAGGGTCAACTACAGGAAACTCTTACCATACCATGACCAAGCCATTATTGAAATGGCACAGGCAGTGATGACACCCACCAGATTTATAGATTTCTGCCTCTATAAGGGGTATTTTGACCTCAGTTTCACCTGTGGAGCCAATGTTGCCACTGCAGCAACTGTGTTTCTGGTATTCCAAGGTACCCTTCTTTCTACAACTCAGACCTAGCTCCCAATGGACACCACTTTGGTGGTCCAGTTTGATGGTTTGCCCACCTACCTCCCCCTGAAGTGCTCCACCAGGAGCTGATGGACAGTTTGGCAGCCTATGGCTCCAACTTCATCCTACAATTTGTGGTCCCAAATGGGGCCGCATGACTTGCTGGGCCTCAGGCATATGCCACAATCAGCCCTGAATTTAGTAAAATTGCTTTATTAATTCCCCCTCATGTGTTATTCATTCAGCCCCTGACCATCCATTTTGAGCCTGTGTCAAGGGTGGGCAGATGATTTGTCCATCCTGTTTCAAGTTAGACCACTCAAAATGCAAGTAAGCCTCCTTAGCCACTTCTGATAGATCAGATTACTTGTCTGCAGACCTCCAATCCTCTGCACTCCCCACACAAGTTCCAGCATGGGGAATGATTCTACCTCCTTCTCCCAAAACTGAGGCTGCAGCTGCGCCTGCAGCCACCAATCAGCCTTCTCCTCACCCCAGTGCCACATATGATTCCTCCAATCAAGTATTGTCTTGGACCCCAGTTTGATCTCATGCTTCCTCCAATAAATCAACCAAACCTCAACCATATGCCAATCCCCCAATTCAATTCAACCAGAACTCATGGGAGTTATTAGCTGAAATTGACAAATCAGGTAAGCTTGTTGAAGAACCATTTCTGCAAATTGAGCAGTTCATTGATGCAGAATATGATGCCAAATACCCCCCTCATCTATATACCCCACAGCCAAATGCCAAATCATTTTGCAGTGACTACCAGCTTGCAGTCAAAGCAGCTGCAACACCATATTTTTGTCCCCTCTGAAAAGATGTTGCCAAATCAGTGGTGATGCTCACAGGAGGTAAACCCCCTCCTGTGATCCCCTCAACCCTCACCCAAAAAAGTAAAATCACAGTGAATCAGTTACACATAAATGTCAACAATGCTATCCAGAATATGGTAATTGTAGCATGGTATCCTAAAGCTAAGATTACCCAAACCAATATCGCCACATTCATTAAACTCCCAGATGCCCACATTAAAGCTGAAAAAGCTTTAGCTAAATATATCAGTGCCATTTTCCTAGTTGGCAATTTTCATGAATACCAATAATTAGCAATATTGAACCACATGCCGCTGATGCCCTGACGCCCTTACTGTCCACCTTGACATGTACCCTACTCTGGGTGGAGGAAGCTGCTGCTGAAGAGGAGCCCCCCAATCCCCCCTCCCCTTCTGCCATGGAGGGATAAGCAGTTTCTGCTGCCCACCTGGTTGGTTGTTTTTGTTCAAAGTGTTTCAGTCAATCCGTTCATTTGGGCATTTTGTCTGAACCAATTAGTTACATTAATTTTAAATTTTAGTTTCAGTAATATTCATCCCCTGGTCAGCTTATCTCAAATAAATACTTAAATCAATCTATACATAGCTTGGATTGCAATGATTGCATATAGAGCTTTAAATTTATTTTTAGCTAATATAGAAGCTAAAATATTATAATAGTTAATCATTTGCATGCCTTATAAGTTGTAATTTATGTGCATAACTCATTTCTTTTTTAGCATTAGGTGGTCCCAACTTACAGGGGGATACACTGAACTTGTACAACTCATTTCTTAGGTTGTCAGTATGTCACATACCAGGTTGCAATTTTATTAAATGTTTTATATGTCTATAAATCAGAAGTAAGCTTTCTTACTTCAAGATAATACTTGTATTTTTGGCTAAGACTTATACTAATGCCTATATGGCTTATACCCAGATAATGAGATTCTTGGCTATAATGATATCTAGTTTTATTCTCAATATCTCATTTTAATAAAGGACAAGAAAGTAGCTTGCCTGCTTTTATTAAAGAAAATTTATCGATAAATTAGGCAAATCTAAACCTTGGGTTTATATTTAAGCTGAATTCAAAAACATAACAACATTTAAGGAACTTAACTATCCAAGTTAATAATATTGCTTAGATAGGCAGCAAAACCTTATGTTCTATATGATTAAGGCATAATTACATAAATTCTGTTTTATAGATATCAAAAACTTTGTAAAGGGCTTAAATTACGTTTGACAAAATATAAATTAAGTACATCTGTTATATTTATTTTATTGCAAGACTTCATTTTTTTAACAATACTATAAATAAAGGTGTAAAAATTGATCAATATATGACTTCAACTAAGTAGTTTAATAATTTAAATTAGTGTAACTTTACTAAAACACCACTTTCTTTACTAATACACTTTATATTAAATTATAGCTAAAAGTCTAAAAATTGTTATTTTTGCTAATAATTATTATGAAAGCAAAGTTTACATTCAATACAAAATATATTAAAATCTTATATCAGAAGCTAGCTTATAGATGTGCGCATCTGTTAACTTTACATTTGTTAGTCTAAAAGTTTAACTAAAAGGCAAATGTTAAAAAGTCTATAATATAAAAGGATGCATGATTTTTGTTAGTTAAAACTGGTCTTTTAAATGGGTAATCAGACTGTTTTTAGATTAAAATTTACATTATTATATATTACAGTCATATTAACATTTTAATGTCCAATGTCACCAACAGGCTGTCACATGCAAACCAAACGTTAGTTGCTGGTAGCAACATGTTGGTGTCATGTGCAAGTCATATGTCAGCGGCAACTAACTTTTGGCTTGCACATGACACCAACCTGTTGTCAACGGCTATTAGAGTATGGCTTGCACATGACACCAACATGTTGCTACCAGCAACTAACGTTTGGTTTGCATGTGACAACCTGTTGGTGACATTGGACATTAAAATGTTAAACCATGATTTTATATTTCAATCTTTATATTTTTCTAAAAATTTGGAACAAGAAATGTTTACTTATTTATATTTTAGACTGGGTTTGAAGTCTGCGATTTTGTTTACAATTGTTAAACATATTTTTCAAGCCATGCTACCATTTTCTTTGCCATCAAAGGAGACTTTGCTAAAGAAAAATTAACAGCACGTTGCTCTTAATATACCTAAAACAAAGGCATGTGGAATTTGTTCGGAACAAAGTACAACGTTGGCTAAAAAGTTAGGCTAATTGACTATCTACAATAAATAATAACGTTCTCTTTCTAATGAATTATAGATTATAACACCAGAAATTTTAAATTTCATCTGTCCATACCAAAACAAAATTAAAACCCGTGAAAAATAAACACAGGGCAGTTCCAAATATCTCAATCTAACGCATCAAAAACATTAAAACATGTAAAAATAGTTACCAGAAGGAGCAGCCAATTTCATTTCGGGATGGCAGTTTGCTGGAGCCCATTTATCACCACAGCCATAATAGAAGGTAAACTTTTCAGCATTTCTGGCATAGAACTCCTTATCAATATCATATATTTGATCCATTCGTCATATGCCATGCACAAAGCGCTTTCTACAACTGGAGTCGTATTTATTGAGAATGTTAAACAAATAACGGTTAAAGTGCTAAAAACTAGAAGAGTTAAACGATAAATTAATACAAAAACGATTCTATAAAATAGCATTGATATGGTTAAAAAACCCAAAGATTGTCTTAAAAATGATATGAAAAGGATATTTTAAAAAGGACAAGCAAGAAATAAGTGCATTCTTTGTGCTTTGCTTAGTTATCCGAGAGACGACTCGAACCAGAAATGGCAAAGGAACCAAGTTAAAGGCTATAATTAACTTGCTGATCATCATTCTCGAAATGGTGGGAAAAGCAGCTAAAAATATAAATAGTTCCTTTACAAGTACCTTAGACATCCAAAAACCGTTTTCTGTTTCTCGAAGTTTATATAAAGCAGGAAATAAAGAAAAGACCTGTATTATCTTTACATAGGGCCTCTTTTTGACAAGCTAAATGATCCTAGTTAGCTCCCATCCAGTTTTTTAGAATAGTAAATAGAAACCACCAACCTGCTCACAAATCCAAGCACCAACACTATGTCCAACCAGAAAATATTCTGTATCAGAAGAATATTTTTCCACAAGTTCATCCAGACACTCTATTTTATGGTTGAGTTGATGCTGAAGCCCAAACTTCTTTTCAGGATAGCCATCGGAATCAAAATCATCAACGCTTTGACCGTGATGTCCAACTTTTTTAAATAATCTAAAACAGTCTCAAAACAACTTACCTAATACAATATCTAAAACATTTCCAAACTCCTTATAAATCAAAGATAAAAAATCAATGTAAAATTCAGGAACTCCTGGATTCCCTATAGCAAAAAAGTCAAATGCAGTAAACAATATCTTGCCTGGAATCATAAACAAAACCTTGTTTGGAGTGGTATCAGTTTTACAATTTAGTTTGCTACTTGAAGGGTGCTCTTTTGGCCACCAATATGAAACGGAACGATATCCGCCTTTAACCTTCCATATGGTTCTCAAAGGCAAATGAACTCCACTTGCAAATATTCCGGGGTTCATTTGCTTTATAGAAAAATTGAGAAGTTGTGAAAAGAAAACAAGGACAAAATTAGTAAATTGAGTGAACTCATTATTTCATATTAACTTGTTTTAAGTAAATAAGATATCCAACCTTAAAAAATATGCTGTCTTTTATCTTGCTGTAATTTAGCTCAAATGAAACACTCTCTATATACAAAAATCAAGTTCCTTCAAGTAGATGATTATGTACAAAAATTTATTTCACCGCAGAATTAAGTTAAAACCGGATTGCAAAATGCTTTTTATGTCGAAGTTACTTCAAACAAAAAGTGTTTAGTGCTCAACTTATAAACGCAAGCTTTACATCAACTTTGTCTAAGGTTATAAAAAAGAGTAAATCTTAAGATTTTATATTTTGTAATGCGTAGTAAGTTTGAGAATTTTAGTCCACTTGTCCAAACGTTACGTGATGAAGGTTCATATCTGCAGATACAGATTAGATCATTTTTAACCGATTTTGAAAAAGGAGGTTCTCAATTCATCCTATACTAGTGGAGTTACCCGTGCTTCGCTACAGTGTCTATAGAATTTCAGGTGATTTGAATTGATTAATTTAGATTTTATATTTAGTTAAGCAATAACTACTCGGCCAAATCTAATTGCTCAATCGAAGCAACCAAAACCACCAACCACTCAGCTAAATCTAACGGAACTTATCAAATCAGCCAATAACTAATTTCCCCAAAGCTAAACTGTATCCTATCGATTCGACCAAAAGCCATCAACCCACTCGGCCAAATAAAATAAACCTTTCAAATCAATCAAATTCTAAATTATTTTAGTTTTTATATTGGTAGATAGCTATCAATAAGTTCAGAAACCATTAAACCTATTAAAAATTCCAACCTACAACCACTTAGCCAAAATCAATTAAACCTGCCAAATTAAATAAACCATCAATCACTTACCTGAAACTATTGAGCCTATCGAATCGACCAAAAAATAAACCACCACTCAGCAAAAACCAATCATTGAACTTACAAAACAGTCAAAAACTAACCACTTATTAAAACCTATGAAAAAATTGAAGTCAATGGATATGAAAATACCCAGCCAAATTGCTATATAATTACCAATAGAAATATATGTTCTAGATCTTATATAGAACTGATATAAATATATATGATTATATTAAATAATTGCATATTAGCATTCTGTTCCCAAACTTTATAGAATATATATATATATAGATATAGATATAGATATAGATATAGATATTTGCCAATTCTTACCAACTCACCCAAATAGATTGAGCCTATCATACTCGATAGATTCAGATTTGATAAGATTCACCAATTCTCACCCACTCACCCAAATAGATTGAACCTATCAGATTCGAAGGTTTCAGATGTCAGTCAGTCAGTGAATGTGTTTTATTAAGTAGATGTCTGGATTGGGTCCAAATGTAAACTATAAGCAACTTAGCGTATACAGTGCTGAGTATATCTATATATATATATTTTCCCATATTTTAATAGTTATTCTGCTATTCAGGGCGGAGACAAATCCAACAAAGCAAAGATCATAAAAATTGGTCCAGCCATTCTTGAGTTATAAATGGTGTAACTAACACGACTTTGTTTTATATAGATAGATATAGATATTTGTTTTTTTCTGTTTGTTCATGCATAACTGAAACTACTGGACTAATTTGGATGATCTTTTTCAAAAAATATGCTCCTAATTAGGTCCCATTTTACTTTTGTAAGGATTGGGGTTTTTGTTTTATTTTAAAAACTCCATACCTTTATTAAAGAAATTAAATAATGAAATAAGGACAAGAGGGATGGTGAAAAATAGAAATTTTGGTCAGTGAGAAAAAACCAGAAACAGATGCTGCTAATCAGGTAGCATTGCCAACCATTCCTGGTTAGCAATTGCCATCACTAGCCTCAGTTCAAGCAATGGCAGGCTTACATGCCATTCTTCAGTCTTCAGTCTGAATGGGAACTCATCATGTTCAACAAGTATACAGGTGCAAAAGCTAATTGTGAGGCTCAAAAACATCTGAGTATTAGAAGCTTAAATTTAGTAATCTGTTTGAGCTGGTTGGTGAAAATTTGAATTGTCTTCTGTACTATTCCTGTAAGTCTAGAGACACAACCTCTTGGGTTAGATTGGAAAAAGTTCCCTTTTTAGGAAGAAGAAGGGACCTAATGGCCCTGTGGAGCTCTTGGCTCAATTGGGGGACTTGGGTCATGTAGTGGATGAACGTTGGGTTACTGCATTGGCACCAAAACCCCACCACAGTACCCCATTTGGCTGCTTCTGAGCTGATTGGAAAGATAACAGAGGTCTGCAATGAGGTAATGCAGGCCAGAAGCCTTCCACAGAGCTTCCCCTCCCTCTGAGCCCCACTATGCCATCCTTTATATCTTTAGGTAATGAGAAAATGAGCTCCAAAATTCAGAAAAGGTCTCCCAAGTCAGGAAACTGGGTTCAGGACACAGAATCTGAAATTCTGGGTCTGGGAAAGCCAATCTGAGTTGGAAATTCACTTTTGGGAAAATTTAAAAGATCTTTTAAAAATTTGTCAAAATTGACCCTGGCAGGACCCAATTTGGCTGCACCTTCAATCTGGGTTGATATGCTTATGTTTGGATCGGTGAGGGTCCCTCTCTGGCAGATCCAATGCTTACATTGCCAAAACTTTGGTGACCTGTGCATAAGTGGATGATGAGGCCCTGAACCCCAACAGAGTACCCTCAAGTATGTCAGCCATCGCTGCCAAAGAAAATGTATTCCAAGGCCCCTTTTCCCCTCTTTCCATATATAAGCCAACTGTCTCTGTAAAGAGTAGTTGTCAGCCCATTCTTTTCTCTAAGTTTAATAAAGCTTTCCCACCCAAAACCCACTCTGCAAGCTCTGCTGCTTTATTTATGATACTTTTGATTAACCCAGAAAAGTATGCAGCTTTTTGCATCCTAGGGCTGATGGTTGTCAAGTGGGCTCTCCAAACCATCAATCTGGTAGCCTACCAAGCAGGGATTGCAATCAAAGAACTCACCACCAGCCTACAATGCCAATCTGCTGCTTTGGAAGAGTCATCAAATCCAATGAACTCTTCATGGCAACCAAGTTTCCATTTGGCATCTGCACCCACTTTAGGATCACCTCTTACTCTACAAAATAATTGGAGAATTCAGCCTGATTCACCTTGCCAATTCCCTAGTGATTCGGTGTAATTCAGGCAGAGTGAGGCCATCTCCACTAATTGTGATTCTTCGCTCAGAGGTGAGAACTTGCCACCCACACAATCATGAGGTGGAAGCCAGGTGCCAAATCATCCAGGCCATTTTGCTGAGGGTCAATATGGCCCAAATATATTTAAAATCAATCTGCCACACTGGTAATGCACCTGACCTTCCTAACCAATCTGAAGATCCCCAAGGGTGTAACGGTCAAGGTCCTACCTGACTGCCATATGGTCTTTACTTTTAGGGCTACCAATAAGAGTATGGAGAAGGAGTTCCAAAGTTCAGCCATGAGATTTAATCAAATTTGAGATGGTTCAGTTTGGAAATATGATATGAATAATAATTCTGATAATACATTTAAGTCTGATAGTCAGAATCCGGAGTTTGGATCTCATAAGCAGGCCAAAAGTCAGAAACTTTCAAGTTTGAAACCCCATTAGTACTAATTTAAGCTCAGGTTTTGAACAAGGCATCTTTTTTAATTTTTAAGCTTTTTAAACCATGAGAGTGCCTAGCATTCTTCAGCACATATAATACAGGAAATCAAGTTAGATTCTCTAACTTCATTTTCTCAATCCTGCAGACAAATAAACTAAAAGTTTAAGTTTATTTTTATTATATTATATTATTATTGTATGATCAGTTATTAAACCATGTAGGATAGTAGCCAGAATGCTGGTTGACAATAGTGCAATTCGTCCTGTTGAAAAGGAATAGAGAGAAGCTAAAGCCTGTGCAACTCACTATCATTATACATGTTGAATCCTGTCATACAATAAGAATATAATAAAAATAAAAATAAACTTAAACCTTTAGTTTATTTGTCTGCAGGATTGAGAAAATGAAGTTAGAGAATCTAACTCGATTTCATGTATTATATGTGCTGGAGAATGCTAGGCACTCTCATGATTTAAAAAAGCTTAAAAAATTAAAAAAGATGCCTTGTTCAAAACCTGAGCTTAAATTAGTACTAATGGGGTTTCAAACTTGAAAGTTTCTGACTTTTGGCCTGCTTATGAGATCCAAACTCCGGATTCTGACTATCAGACTTAAATGTATTATCAGAATTATTATTCATATCATATTTCCAAACTGAACCATCTCAAATTTGATTAAATCCCATGGCTGAACTTTGGAACTCCTTCTCCATACTCTTATTGGTAGCCCTAAAAGTAAGGGGACCATATGGCAGTCAGGTAGGACCTTGACCGTTATATCACCCCCCTGAGAGATGAGATTTGAGCGTGCAAAGAATTTACTAATTTTCTGAGGGCAATGAGTACACTCTTCCTCTGATTGCCAAGTTGATTCTTTGACAGGACAACCAGACCATTTAATTAAGAAATACCGCCTCCCTTTCTTAATCTTAGAGTCCAATATCATTTCAACCTCAGTTTTATCACCTTCTGAATTCTCTAGATTTACTGGACCTGGTTTTCTCTTTCTTTCTCTGGTAGCCTTGGGGCTGCCCTTACCTTATCTTACCTAATGATCCGCGCACAACAAGTTTTTGTTGCATCAACAAAAACTTGGGTTTTGGGGGTTTGAACTCTCTCTAATATCCTGTCTTTTCCTTGGTGTGTTTGTGGCATCAGATTATCAGGATCCTGTTTGTCAGTGACTTTTTATTTGATAATAAATAAAATAAGGTTAATTCTGGGGTTTGCAACCTCGCTTACCTATTTCATCTTTTTCATGCTCCAAATTTCCCTAATTCTGAGGTTTACTACCTTGAGAGTCCAGCTCATGCTGGACATTTGGCGCGAATTGCATTGAACCTAAGGTAAGATGGCAATCGGAAAACTGGGACATTTCTGACTGTTACAAAGGGGTGCAAGACAAGGCTTAAGGCCTCCCAATGGTCGGAGCAATTTGATTCAATTTGATTTGTAAAACCAATCATCATAAATTTTTTGAAAATTATATAAATTTTCAGTTTTTTTATGATAAAACAGTCTAAAATGGGTGGAATGGCAAACCCAAAGGTCAACAACTACAAACCCAGGAGGTTTGGTCATCCTCTTTGCCTTTTCCACCCTTGGGGGATGCCCCAGAAAGACCTGCAGTTGCCCCATTGCAGCCATTTGGTTTGTTATGGGGGCCTTTGGTATGTTTATTAACCTTTATTTCCCTCATCAGAATAATAGAATATCCCTACTACAACTGCTCAGAACTGCTATGCCTTTGGCATTCTAGGCCTTCCACTGGGTTGTTACACACCCAGGTTGGAAGCCCAGTCTTATTCTAATCAGCAGATTCCATGACAATTCCCATATAATAAGGCTTTTGTGGTTCATTTTTTGGCCACAATTGCCAAGTATAAGCCCCATATATAATAATGGTAAAGAAAGGCTTGAAGCTGGATTTGATGATTTCTAAGCATTTTAGCAAAAAAGAGGTCTTAAGAGGGGTATATATCCAGCAGCTGTTGCTTGCCAGATAGCGTAGTCTCATAATTGACCAATACTTTTTAAATATACTGCATTCAAAATAACAGTGGGCAATATCCATTTCAAGTTTAGTGTACACCAGGTAAGCTTTATAGGGGTACCCTGTGCTGCAGTGTTTACCAGTTTTTATTGCCAATTGTAAAATCCTCCAGGTGGCAGAGCGTTGGTTAGAGGTCACTAGTTTGTTACTGAGGCCTGTAACCAATTCCTTAAGATTATAGTTGGTGTCATGGCCTTCCTCCACCCAGTCATTGAGAAATTGGGGGTGAGAGGGTAGTTTTGTGGTGCTTTTGGAAGATGTCCCCCAATAGCAATCAGCAAATTATTTATAAGGGATTTGAATTTCTTTTTCAGTGAATTCATTCCTAATCAGGTTTCATTCCTCCCACATTGTAGCCATGGCCATTGCTGTCAGGCAAACAGCAAGTAAGAATTATACTGGCCTGCCAGCATAGGTGCCAGAGCACCCAAATGGCAAACCAGAATGCCAAAGGCACTGCTTCTGGTATGACAGATATGAAACTGGAAAGGAGTTTCAATAACAACTGCCAGTGAGCCAGAATCTCATACAGGCACATAATAGAATACCAGACAAATAAGGCCATTAACCCCAAGGGGTGTGTGAGTGTCAGTGGAAAAGGCAGTTTATTTTTCAATGTAAAAAACTGAATTTTTGGAAAGGTTTTTAATGGGAAATTTAAGAAAGAAAAATTTACCAAAAATTTTCTCAGTGTGATGCAACTGTTTAAATAGTGGTCAATTAGAGAGAAACAAGCTGGGATCAGGTCCCTCAAGTTTGATCTAACAGGAGAATTATTTGGGAATGGGGACAGATAAGTTCACTGGGAACTGACATCAAATGATTTGGTGACAGGCCGAGTTGCTATCAGTTCAACCTCAAACGCCCAAACCAAGACTCAACTGCGTTTCCAGAGGTTGGCATGACAGCATCTAGCCCAATGAGCAACAGAATTCCCCAAGGCCACCCCACATAGGGGTGGTCCAAATTAGTTGGGAACAGGTTTGGGATGCCCAACCTGCCCATGCCCAGTCACTGGGCCGTTTGTTCAGTTAAAAGTGTTGCATTAGCTGCAATACCCGATTAGCTGGAAGAGAGCTTTGAACTATCATCAATGATGTCCAATGCTGCTATCTGCACAATGGGGATCATCCCCAAGGATTTTGGGAGGGGGTTAATTTTAGTGGTCGAGGTTGTTGGGATTTTTGCCCATATTCCCAGCCTGCTAGATTACCTAGTATCGCTAGGGGAAAATTCCCTAAGGTGAAGTGAATTGGAAATTGGTTGGACCAAGTTTTGGAGGAACTACGTTTGGGGAATTTTGGGATATTCACCTGGTCATATCTGTTGTGGATCAACCCGGATGAATACCTAAGATCTCATTGGGCGGAGTTGCCAACAAAATAGGGGCATCTGATAGTGATTAACTATCAGGTGTACTGATTGGGATTGGTCAGGTTTCATCAATGACTGATTGGGAATGAATAGTAAGTTGTGAGTCAAGTGATGCCACCTGCAACTAGCAAATTGATTGGTTGGTGAGTGACCTGCCATAATGGGCAATAAGTCACATTACCTAAGCAGGTTGCTAGCCAATATTGGTTGGTTTACTTGGATTGAAAGGAAAATGTTAGGGACACGTTTTCCAACTCTTTCCATTTGAGGTCTCAAGGATGGTCAATGATGGAATCCTAGCCAGGATGAGGAAGACCATCACTGCTGAGATGAGGAAGGGTGATTCAATGCCAACGGCTGACATTTCATCAAAGAGGTGTCAATTGAGGGTTAGACAGCTAAATCCTCTACTATATAATTCCCTAGAATTTACTATTGTAAAAAACACACAACCAAAACCTAGCTTTTAGATAACAAGTACTTTACAGTAATAATATCAATTCAGTATATAGTTAGGCTATCATCTTCTATTGTGTCATTCTATCTCAAGGATATTATTTCAGAAGGCAATAATTGGAAGACTCTCAGAGAGAAGAGTAAGGATCAAGCGGGGATCTAAAGCTAAACCACAATCAGGGATAGCTGCTGACTGTGTGTTGGGCCAAGAGAGACTGTCACTGGGGTATCTTAGCAAAGATCAGGTGGACAAGAGTATAGGGAATGAATCCATATGAGTATGACTTCAAGAGTATTTTAATCAGAAATACTGGCCAAGCGTTGGGAATAATAATAGTTCAATCTCAACTATGAATAATAGTCTCCATACTATTATTGATTAATACATTTTATACAATGCGACGAAGTTCACAAGGAAATAAAAACTGTGCAGTAAAAAGGTTACTGGGTTGCCCGCTGAGAATCAACCTAGAGTAATTTTTACAGAGGTGTTGATGAAATCAAAACTGTCAGCGTTCTGGCTGATAAGTCAATCTCCATTCCTTTTTGACTATGTGGATCCCAATCATTGGGCTCATTTCCACTTGTTTTTGGACTGATTGACTTCATTTTGGCAATTTTTGGCACAAATTTCCATGATGAGGTGTACAAGTTTGGGAGAGGTGAATGTGGGTGCTGGGGAGGGATCCAAAGAGGGAAGCTGTTACCCTGCGCTTGTCTACCATGTGGGTGAGATCACCCTGGGTGACAAGGGGTACCACCACCCACGTCAGAGATTTTTTGCTTGGATACAGGAAGAGGGCCCAATTGACACACAGGGGATGTTCCCCTGGACATACAATTGCTGCCTGCTTGGCTTCAAGTCCAACCATATTGTATCCTCAGTTTGTGGAATATGTGTGAACAGCCAACCATCTAGCTTCACCACCCTTTTGCATATTTAATAATGGGGTCAATGACATTTACAAGGTATTTAGTGGTTATGCAGCATCCACTCCCTAAAGGATTGTGACATGATTATTTCTGGGATTTCTCAGATTCAGGCCCAGTTGAAACCTCACACTAGCACTGAGCAGAATATATGCAACTGCATTATCTGGAGAAAAGCTTTGGCCCAGATCCAATGGATGTGTACCTCAAAATTTAGTAGTCCCATACCCCTTCATGTTTGAGTTTGAACGGGATGTCCAGTTTAATTGGCATCATGTGGGCCTTAAACCATAGGAAGGTGCAGATGAGCAATTTGATTTTATCTTCCAAGCCTGAGCTCAGTGTTAGGATGTGAGCCAATAACCAAAGTCTTGAGATTATGAAGACATTTTTCACCTGCACCTTCCCTTTGAGGTTCAAACGGGCATAGTTCCAGTAGGCCATCCAGGATGACATACTGGAGAGCACCGCTTGTTCTGTTGCCTCAACAGCTGGGCCAAATTCTGCAAAGAGGATAATCATATATTTAAACGTTAGTGTGGGTTCTACAAGATTTAGGCCTGATGGTAGAAGGAATTGTGATTGCTCTTTTTTATTGACGACCTTATTTTCAATATTCATTTTAGCATTTGACGCCTGTTGGTAAAGGGAAAGGAGCTTATCAACGCCTTGAAGGTCACTTTCTGAACCAATCCTCACTACCATGTCATCTGCAAATGCCTGCATCCTGATATGGGTTTGGATGGGGTGGCAGATGCCTACAACCTCACTTCTGCTGCTGCCAATAGGATGTTCACAGCAAAGTTAAATAAAATTGGGGACATGGGATTATCTTGAAAGAGGCCCTGTTCAATTAAGATTGATTATGTTATGCCAGTGGCCAAGATGATTCTTGTACTGAGACCCATGTATAGCATGTCTATCCAGGCAATAAAGGTGGTGGGGATTATGATGGCATTCATTGCTACCCTCAGGAATAGCTATGTTATTTGATTGTAGGCCTTCTCCCTGTCTAAAAACAAGAGGTAGCTGTTCTCAGTTCCGCACACATCCTGTAGGGCATTTTGAACTAAGCGGATACTTTACCAGATATTTTCCCCCTTGATGAACCTATTTTTGGGATGTATGGATGGTCCATGGGATGGTATGCATCAGTTGGTCTGTAAGGATTTGTGTGAGAATTCTGTAATTGGCATTTGACAGTGCAATTTTGTGCCAGTTATAAAGTTGCCACTAAGAGCCTTTTTATATAGTAGCACAATTCAGGTTTTGTGGCCCCCTGGGATTTGACACTTGTGAGACAGACAGTGGTTAAAAAGATGGGCAAGTTTATGGTGCCACAAGCTCGCAGATTACATTCAGCATTTATACTTGCATGTTGTCAGAGCCTTAGAACTTATTTTTTGGCGTATCCTTAAGCACCCTTTTTACCTCCTCCACCGTGATCTCAGCAACTAGGTCATGTATGTCAGCAGGCGAGCACCCCTTGAGCGCCAGCTTATCCAGGGCTAGTAGGGCTTCTGCTGCTGTGCTATTTAGTTCACTAGGGTGGAAAAGGTCACCGTTAAACCATTTGACTTCACATTTGATTACTCCTGGGTCATTGGAAACGATAAATTCAGGAGTCTCCACCTGGTGAATTTTGGTATAGGTCCAGATTTCTTTGAGACTTACCAGGTTCTCCCTAGTCATCAACTCAGTATACTTTGGTGGCGGAAGGTTGCATTTTGACATCATTCATTATCCTGATTTCATAGGAGCTCTTGATATTGTTTGTGCTTTTTATGATACTCCCGCTACCATACTTCACTTTCCCACCATTACCACTTCAGGGTAGCTAGGGCATCCTTTAGTTATTTAGTGGCAGCATTACATTTATAGGTTTTGATCTTCTTGTACTTGGCACTATCCCTCATAAGCTTTTTAATTCTTTTCCTGCGGCCTAGGAGATCAATGCCCACCTGGTGATCTAGATATTCTATTATTTGATAAAAATCTTTTTGGCAGTTTGGCACCAATCCAGATCCCGCAACTTATAGAAATATATACCACTCCTGAGGCGGTGGGGTGTCACCCATATTGATGGCTACCCGCATTATCATTTGGTTGCTTTCTGCATCAATGGAGACTTTATTATTTGATGCAGTCTGTCTGAGGTCAGATGATACTAGTACATAGTTAAATTGGAGGCCGCTTACAGGTTTTTCACTAGAATTATACTCCCACCGCATAAGGTTAGCAGGGTCCTCGTCCTCCTTGTCATTCACAAAACACATCCTCAGTGTCACAAGGTACACCAGCATATCATCCACCATACTAAGGATTGTCTGTGACTCAGAAATGTATCCCTACTTACATTCATCCAACAATTTAAGTCCCATTATAACTGTTGCAGCTTTGGTTAAATTTCTGACAGGAACTTTCAGAAGAATTTATTCTCTTGATGGTTAGATGATACATATACAGCAATCACTCAGAGAGTTTTACTGGCTCTCTTATTGTGGGCTATGGACATCATTATTTTTCAGGCATGTGTCTCATCCACAAATTCCAAGTCAATGTTTTTGTTCATCATGATGATTGCCACATGGTCTGACCAAAGCGCCTGTCACATAATCTGTTGAGGCCACTGGTGGTGTTTGGGGTCTAGGTTTAAGTTTAAGACCATTTGCGCTGGACGTATGCACAGGTCTTGTATATTGAAATTAGGTCAATATGATTACATTTTTATAGTGTTGTATTTTCCTCATCTATGTTTGTATGCTATCCATCCCCTAGCATTTGTGATTGGAATGGTCTTTGATGGCCTCCTGACCCATGGGTATGAGGATTATCTGGGTTATGCATCAGATCTCAGATCTCAGATGGAAGTTGGGTTTTTAGCAGTGGGTGTCACCAAGGAGGGGTGACAGGTTGGAGGCAGACAGTTGATGAGGTTTGTTGAACTAAAATTTTGTTACCCAGCATGGAGCACACCAGGTACTCCATCTCCATCACTGTCTCCTTGTCTATTGAGAGGGGAGAGGTTTTAGTACAAAATGGGGCCGCTCCTTGGAGAGGTAGAGTGAATGGCAGAGTTAGATTTGATCCCCAATGAGCCAATGTGATCAGCAGTGGTTGCTAACAGCCACGTGAGTTGGCTTGGTGTGAAAAGGTTAGGGTTTTTTTGACATTTTGGCTACCCAATTAGTTGGACTCACCATAGGGGAGTTATTTTCTGGGGGCCAATTGTGCTGGGCCCTTTTCCTAATGACCTATTATAGCTTTTTTTGGCCCCACTTTCTGTCATCTTAGTTCCTCCTTCTCTGCTCATTACACCTGGGTGGGGTTGTCAGTATTCTCTGACAATTATATTTTTGAATAGCCAAGTTTAAACAATTGTAATACAGAAAATACCATTTCAAATAAAATGATCAAGGTTCTTGAAAGCTTGGATTTAATTTATCAATTTTCATCAAATTAATTAATAATCTGTTTCAAGTATTGATCATGAGATAATGTGGTTCAAAGTTTATGATAATTTATTATATTGCAAACGTAATAGTGTAATTTATTTAGACTTAAATTTAAAACATTGTTCCATCATACTACCTTTGGATTTTATAGTAATACTAGTGCATCCTACCTTGTCTTGTATTTTAGTTTTTAGTTCTAGTACAGAGTGTGCTAGTTCTATTATGATGGTATTGGCGCCAGCAATTTTTAGCTATGTTTTCTGCTGGCCTTACAGGAATGGGCGTGCTGGGACTCTGGGTGAATTTCCTCATCCATCCTATATGACTCCAGGTATGGGTTCATGAATGAATTATTGTCAGCCTCAGGGCACTTTGCCCTCTTGCGTGCCCACTGTCATGATAACAGAAGATAAAGTTTAGACTGGCCTGCCAGTATGGATGCAAAAACACCCAAAAGGCGAGCCCAAATGCCTGGGGCGCTGCTTCTTGAACACCGTTAAAATGTTCTGGGAGAGCATTAACCAGCAAGCTCAATAGGCTGTAACTGTAAATAGCAACCCAGAAATGAACCAGGCTGTCACAGCCCCAGAGTCCATGGGTCTGGGTGTTAGAAGAGTAGGATAAGATTGGGTAGTTTGAATTTCTTCATAAGAAAATGACTTTGGAGCATGAGAATTTTTTTATCAAATTTAAAATTATAAAAATGACCATCAATTTTCTCAGTGTGTTACAACTGCTTAAATAGATGATTGACTTGGGGAATAGCTTAGGAAAGCGTGGTTTTGGGGCCATCAAGGTTCAACCTAACCTGGAAAACTCTGAGCGATGGAAGAAAATTGAACTTATTTAAACCAAATTCAAATTTATTGGCAGTGGGTCAAGTTGCTGTTGGTTCATCCATGGACGCCCAAATTGCAGATTTTTCACAGTTCAAATGATTTGAGTGATGGAGTCACGCCTAACAGGCAATGGGAACCTCCCAAGGACATCCCATGTAAGGGCAGTCTCAAAAAGTTAGGACAGGTTTGGTGTGCTAAACCCACCTGGGCCCAGTTACTCTGGCATCCGTTTGACCAGGAAAGACTTATCATATGGAGCATTCAATTCTTTTGGTTAGAGTTCAGAGCAGTCATCAAAATTTGCCAATAGTCTGATGCCATCAGTAAGTGTTACCAAAGATTTGACAATAAGCACTTTTTATGATGAAGATACACGCCTGTTGGGCTTTGTTACCAATGGTTTGGGACTGTTGACTATTGAGGCCAAAGATATATCGCTGTAATCACATTTGGCCCCTTTACCCCATGTGGAAGCTGACTCTTTGCCAACTTGATACAAATCTACTCAATTGCCATATTGATTTTCTGGAAGTAACAGATAGGGTGGGGGCGGAATCCTTGAAGGGTAAGCCGTGACCCACCGCTCAATCACCACATGGGCGAGGTCACCCTGGGAGATGAGGGGGGGCCACCGGCCTTCTTGGCCTCTTTTTGGATGTGAAAGGGAACACCCCCAATCCAAACGGATGGGGCGTTCCACAGACTTACACCCACTATTCTTGGTGTGAAGCATCCATCTCCAGTTGCTGACGTTGCATGTCCACGATCTCTGATAAGTTATATGCGATCCATTCCTTAGCTTTGGGGCAAAGGAATACTTTAGAACAAACTTTTGTGATACCGTTTATAGGGTTACACTCATAATCTTAGGGCGATTTTCCTTTCTTGTGTGGCACTGCACTATCATGTGTCTTATCTGGTAACAGAACTGACATAATTGCTTTGTGACCCCTTGTTCAATTTAGATCACCTTCTAGAGGCCTGGGATGCAGATAAACTAGGTGAGAGCTACTTTGTTTGTCTTCATCCATGGTGCAGGTTCATACAGAGCTTCCATTGTAGGGGACTAAACCAACTAGTGATATACACCGCCAGCTTGCTAAAAAATTAAACCTCGCCATAGTATGACAGGTTGGTGCAGATTGCCTTGTGGACCCATTTGCAAGCACAGTTCATTGGAAAGTTATGAAAAGTCACCAATTTAGTTATCTGATTTATGTATCAGGTGGGTTCAGTGCGCAATTAGTAGTACTTATACTTTATTATACCTATAACAATTATTTCTGGTTGATTTCAAAGGGGAGAAAAACATCAATATACATGCTCCAGTACCTAGTGGTGGTCAAAATCGCCACCAGCCAGTATACTATAAAGCTCCTGGTATGTCACATTTATCATATCTGACCATTTCTCTTCCACAACCAATTGGAGGTGGATGCAAATTGCATCCTTAAGGCAGGATTTGGGGGCTTGTCAGTTAGAGAACCCGTAGATAGTAAATGCTTGAATTTGGTCCACATAACTTCTGGTGCCTTTCCATGACTCCTCATGAGGGGCGGCCACCGTTCTATAATGTTTCTTACTTGAACAAGGTGTAGAAGCATCCTCTGGGGTTTTCCCCTTAAGGATCCAGATTATTGTTTCTCTAAGTTGTATCCTCAGGTCAATAAAGTTTGCACTTGGCGCATATGGATACTCTTTTTGCAGATGGTGCTGGCCATAGCCGCGCCAAATTCAAGGGATTGTCATCCAAAGGCTTCCGTTGGGAGAAGCTAAAGTGATAACAGGTAAGTGAGGCCTCAGTGCTGTACGCCTCATGTAATTATCTAAGCAGCACTTTAAATGTTATGTTACTTTTCTGGTACAAGTCTCAGACAGTGACACTGTTACACCCAGCGTTGATGAACAGGTATGCTGCATCTACCAGAACCTGCGCTTCACTCCACTGAAAGGCTTCAGCAGGGGCAAACCTCTCCGCTACACAGGGGATGGCAAGTGAGAGCTTGGGGAATGACTGTTTCCAGTTGCAAATCAATTTGATCTGAATGCCCATCTTTAGCCAATCCTATCCTAGTTCATGGGCTGTACCCCTCATATGGCCACTGCTGCCTAGTGTAATCACGGTGCTCTTAAGGCCCAGCCCACCACAAGCCATGAACCCAAACCCACAGATGGGGGTCACTTTTATGAGGGAAAGGGAAATAGATGAATCAAACCCCCAAGGCTCCTATCTTGGCAGGTGGTCTCACCAGGAACACCAGGATGAGGTGCGGCTCACTGGCCTCTGTCACCTCAGGGCCACTCTGTCAACCAACATACCAAAGGGAAGGGCACAGGCCAAGGTGCGGCATATATCAGTGCCTTGCTGGCCTCTAGTCACCCGCATGCAGCTTTTGACAAGCTCCCCCAGCCAAAAATAGCTGGTTATTCCACTCCACCAGGGCATCGCCACTCCAAAGGATCTCAGGACATCCACCCCATTCCTTAATTCCTATCACACCACCATCTGCACCAAAACAACCTGCTTGAATAAATAAAATACAATATTATATTATATTAAATTTTAACAGGCCTAGTTAACAATGGCCTTTATTGGGATAGACTCAAAGTTTGGCTTAGAATTCCAAAGTGAGGTCCATTTGATGCAACCTTGCTTTGATATAATACCTAAAAAGCTAAATGCATTTTCAGTCATGAGGCACTTAAAAGCCTCTGGAATTAATGACTTCTCAGAAACATCTTGGCAAATGGGGAAACCTCCAAAAATGGACAACCACTTAAATAAATATTTAAATAATTATCCTGATATTAACCCAATTAGGAAAACTGCATCGGAATAATGGATTTGGGACCAGCAACATACCCAAATATCATAAATTACAACCTAACAAGATATATGTACAATCATCGACCATTACATCACCCCTTGAAATGAGAATCCTAGTAGATCTAAACCTGGATCATCAAGGCAGGCATGCAGCGACCAATGACTTTTTTGACAGAGGACCTTTTTCCATGGGAAGCCTGGGGAAGTCAGACGGAAATCCAGAGCCCCCAGATCAAATCAATGGGTTCCCTGGAGGTCTCCTAATGGGCACAAGAGGCTATCAACCACTAGAAGTCCGGCACACCACCCAAGCTCCCCATCCCCTTCATTGGAAGGCCCCACAAACCCAACAAAAAGGATCAATGACCCATGGTGATTCTTGGGACATTGACTGCAGCCATCTTGAAGGTTGTCTGGAACCACAGCCTGCCAAGGTAAAGTTGACTTTGAGATAATGTAACGGATGGGGCTCCCAAGGCTTAGCCTGCCACTGGCCATGAACCCAAACCCCCAGATGGGGATCACTTCCATGAGAGAAAGGGAAAAAGCTGTACCAAACCCACAAGACTCCTATCTGGGTGGGTGGTCTCACTGGGTACACCAGGCCAAGGTGCAGCTCACCAGCATCTGTTGCCTCAGGGCTGCTTTGGCAACTGCCATCCCAAAGGGATGGGCACAGACTAAGATGCGGCGTACATCAATGTCCTACCAGCCTCTAGTCACTCGCATGCAGCTTTTGACAAGCTCCCCAGCCAACACTGGCTGGGGTATTCCACTCCACCAGGGCATCGCCACCCCAAAGGATCTCAGGACGTCCACCTCCTTCCTTACTTCCTATCACACCACATCTGCACCAAGATAACCTGCTCAAATAAATAAAATACAATAACATATCATATTAATTTATAACAGTTCTAGCAAACAGCGGCCTTTATTGAGGTGAACTTGAAGTTTGGAATAGAATTCCAAAGTGAGGTCCATTTGGAGCAACCTCACATTGATATAATACCTAAAAATCTAAATTCACTTTCAGTCATGAGGTGCATAAAAGCCTCCAGAATTAACGTCATCCTGGCAACTCATTGGTGAATGGGGAAACCTCCAAAAATGGACAACCACTTAAATAAATATATAAAATAATTATCACACTATCAACTCAATTAGTAAAGTCACATTGGAATAACATAATTATGACTATCAACATAAACAAATCTTTTTTCTTTCTCATAACAATCACTTTAGTTACTATGATTTTATTCAACCAGCAAATTTGGATAATCACACAGAAAAGATGGGCGGCTCTATTAATAAAAATGATACAACATGGGTGAGTGTCGTGGCAAGTGGTGCACTTAATGGTGCAACTAAGGGCAAGAAACGCCCTGGAGGGGGACCAGGAACCCAATCTGCAAAGAAATCGCAAACTCAGACACCGTCTGGATTTATGGTATTCACTGTAAAGCACGCGCGATATATGTACATTCAGTTCAACCAACCCTTATCATATGTGGAACATGGGATCAGACTCTTCCTTGGGGATGAGTCACCGACCTTGTGGGAGAAAACATGTGAGGCACAACCCTCACTTTTCCCTCATGCGGTGTATGTAGCCACCAACAACATGGGCTGCAGATGGATTGATATTGGTTTTAAAACAGCCAATGAAGCTGATGCCACAGCAAAAGTCTGTGTGGAAATTGCCCTCCCTGAGGGCAAAAAAATTGTGCACACCGCGCGCACCAGATGGAACAAAGAAAAAACTTTGTTCATCTCTTTTGACTTGCTCCCCACCAACCTTTCTCATAAGGTAATCGAGGAGGAGCTCTGCAAAGGTCTCATGGCCTACGGAGAAATTCAGCAACTCAAATTACAGCAATTTCGCCTGATGCCCAACCTGTGCACAGGCAAAGCTAATGCTGTAATCAATTCCTTTCCAGAAGTGGAAGAGGACTTATTCAGAATTCACTGCACAGCAGAATTTCACTTCAAAGATGGGGGCCAGTCAGCCGCGTTCTGAGTTACACTGGAGTGCGCACCACCCATTTGCAACCACTGTGGCTCACTGGGCCACAAGGAGCATGCATGCCCTGTGAAAGAGGGCTTAATGGAAAATGACTATTGTGAGGAAGCAATGGATGAAGATAATGAAAACTTCGCCAAAATGACTGACAGTCACCACCCATTCCAATGGGGTGAAGATGGACTATACTCCATCATGGACCCAGTTACAAGCAAACAACGTAAAGCGGCACAAAAAGCCCGCAAGCGAGCAGCAGCTGAAGCAGCGGCACATGCGGAGTCTGCCATTAACCCCAGACAAATTTGGGAGGATATTACAGATATTCAACAAACCAAACAATAAGAACAATATGCCCAGGTCGAAACTTTTCACAGTAACCTGACTGAGTCACAAAGCGACATCAGTCATGCACATATTGAGGAACAATGCAACCGCAATTTGGGCGAAAATGCGGTGCAAAATTCACCAAAGTTGAACCTCAAAAATACAAAATGCAATCAACAATCCGCATCAAATCAACATGAGACCTTTGCAGGAAAAGTTGATGCAAATGCAAAAAACTGCAATTCCATTTAATCATTGGGTCAGATCAAAGGAACCAACAATGGCAGTGAAAGAATTGGAGTACAGACGCAGAGCATGGCCAAAATGAGCCATGGTGGGATAGGGCCAGAGGGCCCTCCCAACTGCTCCTGAGGCGCCGCAGGCACCTCAGTGTCAATAGGGACACTAAACATCACGGGAGCCAGGGCTCATACGTCCCAAGCCAAAAAGCTGGCATTCCTGAAAAAACCCCTTGTAGACATCTTGGCCATCCAAGAAACCCACTGTCTACAAGGGGGAAGAAGAATCCTGGTCAACCAGGGTCGCACCATCACAATCAGTATAGACGTCTCACTGTGGGGTGATCGTCCAAAACAACAAAAAATTTAAAATTACAAATTTGTCATCACACTTGCATGGTCGAGTCTTGGTAGCAACAATCACATGCCAAGAGGAAATAATCTCGATAGCATGTGTCTATGCACCATGCACTGCAACTGAGAGAAAACAATTTTTTGAAAACATTCCTACTCTCACCTTCCCACCAGATACCATTATGTTAGGCGATTTCAACTGCTGGGATAACCCTGATACAGATTGATGGCCTAATCCCAGGGGATACCCACCTGGATACATTGAATTCTGCACAATGAAGGCATCTCTTGGCTTACAAGGTGCTCTTCCCCCCAATTCACCACTCCTTCCCCACATGACGTGGCCCAACATATGTGAGGGAGCACTCATATCAATGAGTCACATTGACCACATCCTCATCCCGCAATCCCACCGCCTAAGGATCTCCAAATTTATAACAAAAAAGATCAATTTTTCTGACCACCAATTAGTTATGGTGCAGTTAACGCCAACCCAATCCCACACACAGATGTTGCCTTGGAGAAAGCTTCACCCAGAAATTATAAAATTGCCCAAGATATCCAACTGAGTTGAAAACTAGGCTACAAACCCAGAATTTACAACCCCATTCACTTCAGATCCCATCAGAACATGGGAAAATAGCAAAAAGGATTTAATCAACAAAACCTGACATATTGCATCATGTAAGTACACCGCGGACACAGCCACAATCAAGCGTAACTTGGCGGAACTAGACCACCTGGAAATAAATACTCCAAGATCTGGCTATAGCTTAACCAGGGATGCAAATGGGCAGAAATTTCTGCCCAACTTAAAAACCTCATCTTCTGAACACCAACACAGAATCAAATTATCGAACAAAGGTAAGTTCATAAAGGAAGGCGAAACCTGTTTGACATGCTTTTTTCTGCCAATTCCACTCCCACAGAAACCAGCCCACGTGCACGCAGGTCCACAAGACTAATGGCACAATGGAAACTGACCCTGAGGAGGTCAAGGCGGAAGTACACTGCTATTACACTGAATTATATCATAAAACACCAACAGATTCAAAAAAATTAAAGAATTCATACAAACTGCCAAGATACAAAGTACACCACCAAATTACAATATACTATCCCTTATTACATGAGAGAAGCTTTGGGAGACAATTCGCGGTGCACCACATAGGAAATGCCCAGGGCCTGATGGGATACCCTACGAATTTTACAAAAAATATTTTAAAAAAATTGCCCCCCTCCTATTGGCGTCTATGAACCAGAGCTTGTTGGAAACACGCCTATTACCAGGAGGCCATGAATCCTACGTTATAACCTTGCATAAAAGGGTGACAAGTTGGACCTGGCCAACTGGCGCCCAATTGCACTCTCCAACACTGACACAAAAATTCTAACAAAAATTTTAGCAGCTAGATTAGGCGCAATTGCATCTGACGTTCTATCACCCAACCAGTTTGGGTTTATACCAGGGCGTTCAATCTGGAACAACATTAACCCTGTTGCAAACATTTGCCAATCCAAAGCAACTGGTGCCCTGGTCTTCTTGGCTCAGAAAAAGGCGTATGACCGTGTTAGCTGGCCATACCTAAAAGAATGTCTACATGCCTTTAAACTCCACCAAGATTTATAAATTGGCGATGCTCCTAATAGAATCTGCAACCATGGCTGTATGCGGCCCTGGATTCCTAACAAACAAGATTAAACCACACAGAGGGCTCAAACAAGGGGATCCCCTCAGCCCACTGCTATACAATTTCAGCTTTGACCCACTCCTCTAAGTAACTGACTCACGTCTCATGGGGATAACCGCACAAGGACAACCAACAGTCAAGATACTGGCCTTTGCGGATGACTGCATAGCAGGTATAGCAAACAATGAATATGCCCAACAGCTGGAATGCACTCTAGAGAATTACTCCAAGGTGAGCAATGCATCGCTCAACAAGAGGAAGACAGAAATCATCCTCTTAGGCAAATACACAAACAATTGGGCCACAACATCAGAACCTCCTACCAACACTTAAAGAAAAAAACCCAATTATTTTACCCTTTGCAACACCTCCCACCACCACTCCTGTCCGACACCTTGGAATCTGGATAGAATCAGGGGGATATGCTAATGAGACAATGGAAAGTAACCTGTTACAACGGGTATCCAAACGCGTCGCCTCCCTCAAGGGAAGAACCCCAGGACTAACAGGACAAGTTACAGTTGCTAACTCGCTCATCCTCCCAATACTGTGGTACCAGGCCCATGTAATAGCCTTCTCACCTACCTTTATAACTTCAATCCGCGCGCTTATCCAGGGCTGGCTGTGGCCTGGCTCTCACCTTCCTATACAGATGGAAACATTATTTGGCCCACGCTCAAGTGGAGGCATGGGAATAATATATTTTGAGAGCCACGCCAATCACATCCTAGGTACCTGGATAAAAGAAATCCGCGCTCCAGACCTCCCGCAACAACATTGGTCCATAGCAGCAAGGACTAACTTTGCACAGGCGCTCAAAAAAACCAACCCACATAGTCCATCCAGACTACTTTCATACCTTGCCAAGCACCCTACTGCAACGGGTCTGCATGGAACCTCCCCTCATTTCAAACATATCCTCCGAACTATCCACCATATGGGATGGACCATAGAGAACATGGGTACTATACAGGGAAGGGGATGACCCAGCCCCCAATTCAAATTAAGAAACCCAGAAAACCACCCCCAGAGGGATATGCTCGCAACAACCCCAAGCATAGCTAGGATATAGTACCTAGATATGCTGGACATTCCCTATGATTTAACCACACAGAAGGCAATGTGGAAAATGACTCACCACCCACTCTGTACAGCCAAGGATAAGAGCAAACGCCTGGCGCTGTCTGAGAAGGACCTATATGATGGCGGACCGTTCCAACTCCCTTCAAAAAACATGTGCAGTATGTGGAGGGGAGGGATCCCTACATCACCGCCTAGAAACATGCCCCCCAACCAAAGCTATATGGCAGGAAGTCGCACGCCTGCTTATGATCCAAAACAATCAAGAGTTTCGATATCAAAGAGCATCTTTGCGTCCAGATCGAGTCACCAATCCCATCTACCCTCCATTCCCTAATAATACCCATTGCAATGTGGACAATCCTCACAATTGCATTAGATGCGTTAAAGGGCACAGTCCCAACCTTTTATGGGGTTATTAACAGATTCCATGTCCACTTACTGGAGCACTTCCAAGCCTGGCTCTATGGATATATGAGACCAAGGCAAAAAGCGCTCATAAAATCATGGTTCCCAATCTAGTTCCTTCACACAGACCCTTTCCTTCACACCTGTTCCATAGCAGGGGAAACCCCCTTAGAGTAGTGCACCAACCTCCCATACCTGGTAGTCCCGCTGGCAACAGGGGTAACTTGAGTACCCTGGGGTGCCTAATTTCATGTTTATCAGTTATTTTCTTAGTTCTACATATATTTGGTAATGTCCATCCCCTTGTTGGCTTACCTCAGTTAAATAAAAAACATAAACAAGTCTTGTGATTCCACAACCTAACAAGATCTATGTATGATTATTGACCATTACACTTAGGGTTAAATCATGTGTTCATTACAGGCGTGGGCTGTGTTGTTGGTGGATCCTGCCACATCCCAGTCTGCTACTGCGGCAGAGGTGCATGATTCCGCCAGAGGCTCCATTTTCCAATTTGAAGGAGCGGTCACTCAGGGTCTCATAAATATTCTTTGTTACCCTTTTCTGGACCAGTCCCAGACTTGATCTATTGTAACATTGGCGTGAAGCCAATACTTCATTTCAGCTGGGGTGAAACTATTGGCATTCCATTTAATATCAATCTCCAGTGACCATTCCATATAAATGCCCCCATTCCATGGCTTTTTCCTTAATCCAACCAGCTTGTATCAGGTTAGATGCCATAGTGGGTGGGATCCCCGCATATGACTAGTGAAGGGCTTCAGTGTCCATAAACCCCAGCATAATCCATGGTAGCGCCTCATCAAATAAAAAGGTAGTATTGTACCCTTTGAGGGCAGTTCTGCAGAGAGAGCGTGGCATGACCATTCAAGCGCTATTGTAGTTTTAGGGAACATTTTTATGTAGGCATTTAATTCTGGTAACAAAAACCTGAGCTCTTGACCAAAACTGCCATTTATGAGGGGATTCCCACCTTGTTGAACTCCATGGCGTCATAGAGATCAATACCCACATCTAGCCATGCTCTATCATCCTCAAACTTTTGATCTTCTTGGACTTCTGCCTCAACCTCTTAGTGATCCACTGGCAGTTTCATCCATTTGAGGGCCTGCTTCATGTGTATGCATGACAATTTGAAGATTATTTCCAACATGATCAGGATTTTTGATATTAATCCACCATTTTGTGGCTCCAGTGGAAAATCTATTTGCGCGCCATGTTGCAGCTGTAGCAGGGGGTATGGCTTTAAAGTCTATTGGGTCACCATTGCATATGGGAACTGCAGATTTTCCTATTGTGTCACCTCACATGAAAAGATGCCTCTACATGTCAGCATTTCCTTCTGCATCAGTATATATTTCACCAGTGCATCACGTGGTAGGCTGTTAGTTTCTTGGTTTGTTTGGCGGAATCAGGGATTTTTGCTGTTACTTTTGGTTTTTTGGTAATGGGTCTAGGCTGTCTGATGAGTCTGAGTTGGATCCTAAGATGACTGTAACGTCATCAGGTTTAGACACAACAAGGGGATATTCAAATGAGGGGATTAATCTTAGTTGGGGATATTTGCTGACAATTTTTTCCAGTTCTATCATTATTGGAGGCTCCCAATGCGACCATAACCTCATTGGGTGTGGAACCAATAAGCGGTTAGTTGAATGGAGGGACAGACTTTTTTGAGGACAACTGCTAACTAAGTTCCTCCAGACTTATTGCTATTGGGGATTCTTGAAGTGACCATAACTTCATCAGGTTTGGACCTATAGGGGGTCAGTCATATGATAACACTTGTTGTTTTTTGGGAAAATTGCAAAAATCCTCTCTAGTAATGGTGATATTGGATCTTACCCAAATTTTTTGTTTATATCTGGGTAATCATTTCCCTGCATGGGAAGTGAACTGTTTGGGATTGGCCCCCTAATAGGTAGGGCTTCTGCCATCCTTGAGGAGGGTGGGTGCTCAGTATTGGGGTACTGGATTGAGAAAGAACTTTTTTGGGGGGGTATTTCCCACCACTACCATTGCTTTGCCATGAGTTGCCCATCAGTGGGACCATATTACTCCACTGGAGCGGTAGCTGTTGGTTACTGTTGAGGTTGAGATGCCTTTAAGGGGTTGGCCCCCATTCTACTAGCTGTTTCTATTTCTGTCTAATTGACCATGACGTTTGTGTCAAAGTTTCTTTGGCATACTTAGTCTCATCGCTGACCCTTTTACTGGTCAAGTTTTTTTTGTTTATTAGGTCTCATTGCCAAAACGTTTACTAGTAATTGTGGATGCAACCTTATGGTTAAGTTTCCCAAATGGAGGGAGTTTTGTTTTGTTTTATAAAAATTGAAGTTACTGTGGGCTGTCAGCTCTATAAACTAAGCTCCTCTGGACAGGATTGTCCTTTGTAACTGTAGCTGTTAAAAGTTTCATGTACTGTATTAAGGCAGTAGGCGCAAACTAAAAAGTTGCTTTAGCTAAACTATACCAGGTCACTTTTTCTAAAAAAGTGATACTAACATGCAAAAGTAAGTTTTTCAGGGATGGGTTTTTATAAGGATTGATTGTAAGGATTGGTCCTTTTATAAGGATTTTTTGTAAGGTTGGGCCAGTATCTGACCAACAATTTAGTATGTATATTAAAATAAACTGGAAGCAATGCATTTTAATTGTGGGACTAATAAATCACTAGATAAAATTATTTGCAGCTTTGGCAAAACAATAGCTTCAAATCAACTTTTGACATGATATATGTCCTATAATTGGGAGTATTTATGTACCAGGCAAGTATAAAATCATAGCATGGCAAGCTTAGATTAAGATATAGATGCATATCATTATTGCATAATTTAACCAATGTAATCAACTAAAAACTAATAAAATGAAATATTGTATATGGCAATAAGTAAATTAAGCATAGATTGACTAATAAAATCAACTAAATTTTAAGAGTTTTTATTAGCATATTTGTTATGAGATACTACATATAATATATATACTAATTTTTATTTTTATATAGAATAAGTGAGGTTTTAAATTTATGTAAAAATAGTGATTATGTATTAATTTATTTAACTGAGGCAAGTCAACCAGGGGACAGGCATTACTGAAAGAAAGAAACAACATGAAACCTGAACAGGGTCAACTCCATCGAAGAAAGTTTTTCCACCTCCAGATTGGGACTCAAATTTTTCTGGTTACATCATGGGTAAGGTTTTCGTGTTATTAGACCTACTAACCGCCAATAGCTTCCTTTGGCTGGCACCCCGATTGATGTGCAAAGGGCGGGAATTGAACCCGCAACCTTTAGGTTGGTAGCCATATGCCCTTACCAACTCGCCTTCCACCCCCATGATTATGTATTATTAAATTGGGAAAAAGAAACAACTTTAAGAAAATTACTAAAATTTTTTGTTGAAAAAAGGACTAACTTCAAAAAATTTTAGGGAAAAAACTTCCTTTAAAAAAGGCATTAAAATGTACAAAATCTTTGAGAAATTATGAATACTCATTAAACCCTTTTTTAAAGTTTGTGCCATATTTCAATCTGACTTGTAGAATTTTGCACAGAAATACTAATTAGAGCTATTATTGTATTAGGTCCAAGTGTAAACTATAAATAATTTAAAATATACAGTGCTGAGTATACATATTATAAATGTGTATTATAAATCAGTTTAAAATAGCTCCAACTTCAAAAAAGATGTATTGAATATTTATAATTTCTCATTTATATCATATTTTTTAGTGCCTTATAAAAGGAGGTTCTTCTTTCCAAAAAATATACCATTTGTTAACAATGATTGAATCTCAAATAGATTAGTGCATTTAAATCCTTCAATTTCATCCATAATCCCTTTATTCTTAGGCTTTAAAAAATATTTCTTATATCATTTCTAAAAGTAAATGTGATATAGATATCTTTATCCAGCTCACTTAGTTTTTATCTAATCTAGGTTTTTATAATGTAGTATTTGTAAAATTTTGTTAGTATTGAAGACAAAGTCAGGCCATATTGCAGTGCAGATTATTCATTATTCACTTTGACTGATTGATGTTCATGGAGGTTTTTAGTGCTGCTAGCATTCCTAGAAAGTTTAATTCAACCTCTAACTCCATGACAACATTTTGACTAGTTTACCAAAAACCCATAATGTTGGAAGATATAGGATTTCAATCACAAGGTTTATCTGGGCTTAAAGTGTTTAAAATCAATAAGTAAATAAAAAGTGTTACAGGGAAAGCAAATTATGCAATACCTTGCAACAAGGGTATTAAGTAATACATAAATTACTACTAGCAAGCTAGCACATACTTTAATCCTAAAAGTATTTCTGTAACCCTTGGGTTGGGACCATCTAGTACTAAAAAAAGTATTTCTGTAAGACCTGTAACCCATTTTAACATATCATTAAGTAACCTATATATAGGAGTGTTATATAAACCATTTTTCAATGGTTCAGGACCTTGGCTAGTGTACCAGGATCAACAGTATGAGGACTGTTGACCCCTTTGCTACGCTGCCTTCATTGGTGCCAGGGGGGAGTAGTAGCGCTGACCACTCCCTATAAGCTTGACCCAGCATCTAATTCTTGGGGATATCTTGCATATTGGGATTTCTAGTAATGAATCATACAAAAAAGAGAAAAATAGGAAAATGTAGATTTTTATTTAGATAAAAAAGTGGGGCTTTTAAAGCTGATCAGCCCATTCAACTAACTTTCATATGATCTGAGGTATATTGGATTCTGAGGTAGCATAGGGGATAAGCATTGGTAAGGCTCCAACCTTAACCATCTTTGGCATAACTAGCCAGAAACTCATGAAAGATCATTAGTTTAACTCACTGGCAACTCAAAATCTATCCCAGAAATCCTCAGCATCGTCTGCAAGTAACCCAAGAATGAAAATCCTTAGCAACGTTAGCTGGCAATCATACATATAAAACCATAGCATTGTCCACTAAAAATCATTAATAAATTATTAGTTGTAAATTGATCCTCAGCATAAGTCGCTGGTAAATTCTATTAAATCAAATTAGGTGAAGATTGATCCTTAGCATAAGTCACCAGTAAACCCTATGAAATACAATATATTGTATTGAAATAGCTCAACCCAATTGATTGGGGAACATGACGTGAAGCTGCACCATTTAATTATCTTTGAATATCTATTGGCAATTTATTCAGATGCTTTGGGAATTGTTAGATATTAAGAACTCATTTTGATGAGCTAAATTAAGACTGAAACAACAAAAAGTAGAAGCAGGTTCAATTGAGTAAATCAGCTTAATTGATTTGCATGTTGTAATTAACCACAGGGATCCAATGAACTCTTGAAATTTGAACAAGGTTAAGTAGTCAAGGTTGCATGACATAACTCAAACCGCAGGGATCCACTGAACTTAAAGGTCAGACCAGCTGTTTTTTAGTTAGAAAAGGTGCCCAACATAAGGTGATTCATTGAATTCATTAAACTAAATAAAGCCAGAACCCTTAAATCAGATAAATTAATTGGCATTGATGCCTGATTTATAAATCATAATAGCTGATATCAAAAAGAGTCATAATCTGGTTAACAATCTCAACAAAGAGCAATATATTTGTATGTAAAATAAAAACTCAAGTTTTAGCTTCATTAAATTAACTTTATAATTTGAAACAAAGTTTTGTGGGGTTATCAAAGATCATGGGTAGAATAGTACGTCTTGGAGCACTTAAAACATAAGCTACTTGTTAATTAGTTTGAAATATTAGAATATAAAAATTGTTGCTAGTGATATAGCATATCACATATAAAAAGTGTGTGGTTTAAAATTTTATTTTATCTTGTAAGAAATTGATGACTTTTACCACACTAAGTAAGTCTTTATAAAATCTTTTTACACTATCTATATGATGAAAACTCTAAAAATGTCAACTTGGTGTACTATATTTTTTTATAAAATCAGTGAAGGTATCCAAACCTTTATAGAATATATTATGACAAACTAGCTCTTAGTAAAGGCATCAGGTAAAGATGATTGGCTACAAACATTTCAAACATATGAAACAAAAAACATATCAGCTGTCATGGTTGTATATTACTTATTATTTTATGGGAAAGGAGAAAATGGATAAGAAAACTAATCATAACTACAACATAGGTTTAAAGCTATTTTATAGAAATAGAATGATGTCATAGAGGCAATGTAGAGTGTGAACTTATAAAGCTATTTATAAATCAATTTGAGGTGGTGTGCAACAAAAGAACATTGACATGTTAATTAAGATGATATTCAGTATAGCATGGGCTATAACCAATTGTAAAGAGAGGTAAAGAGCAAAGAATTATATCCAAAAGTAAACTATACAAAAAAATTAAGTAAAAAGTCTCATCTACTTGGTTAGAAATTTTAGTACCTTTTATATGTAACAGTTAGATATGTTATCTAGAAAATATGTATATATAGCATCAGGGAAAATTAACTTGTATAAATTATCATTATTGGGCCATGTATAGATATTGTAAAGCAATTATAAAAGGTTGAAAATCGCAGAGTAATATAAGCATATGGTATTTTTAAAAAAATTTACCAAAAACAAAAGTATAATGTTTGTAACAATTAAATGCCAATTTTAAGCCACTTTACTTTTAGCACAAATTAAAGAGCTACATTTACATTTTATAAAATGACTAAGTATGTTTCCACAATTATTGGTATGCTATTAATCTGGATATGTATGCATCAGATATAATATGTAGCAGACAAAAATTATGGAACAGCTGGATTTCCTATAAACTGCTATAAGTCAGACTTGAAAATTGAGATGATAAGCTTTTTTTAAAAGACAACGCATATAAATAAACTTGAACTAAAATAATAATAAGGTATTTTATATAAAGAACTATATATGGACGTCCTGAAGGTGAATGAAAAGTATTGAAAAATTATAAATATGAGAAAAGGAATTTTAATTGGTTTAAAAAAGCTGCTTTGCTAAGCTAGCCAGCATTTTTATATATAATAGCTTAAAGTTGCGCTAAGGTATCAACAAAGGACAATTTTGTTTATTGATGCGCTAAAATTTGCAACTATTTTTTAAGAGATAATGGTTATTGCACAGATGTGCAATGAGGTGCTCTGAACATTATTGAAGGTAAACATACTTGGCGAGGTTACTATTAATTATGGAAAGCGTCATCTGATTTCATTGTATACAAGTTGAAAATTAATGTAATTAAATCAAACTAAAATGTGCATTTGGTAATAGTGGCGCAAACGTGTGATATTTTAGGTAAATAAAACAAAAATTGCTATTGCATCTCTATTAATGCCAGTCACATTCTTAGGCTAGATACTTTAGTTAAAAGTTATCCTAGTCTTTTATAAAAAAGGTCCTTTTATCAATATATTACCTATAGCAGAAGAAAAAAGCTTTTATTGCCTTTAAAATACTTATAGATGATGATTAGGTATAAAAAGCTAAAGATCTTTGCTTTATTAGGTACCTTTACTAAAGTTAAAAGTAAGCCTTAAAATATAGCATTAAGCTCATAAAAAATTGCTCCCATAATCCTCACTTTTTTTTAGTACTAGATGGTCCCACCCATAATCCTCACTTTGATTTTATTAAAGATAGTCAGAAGGATCCAATTTTATTAAAATACTCACATATATACTTACCATAAATACATCATGGTGAAAAAAATAATCATTTATTATTAATTACTTTTTTGACAAATAGTTGAAATTGTAAAAAATTTGGCTTTATACACCCCTAAAAACTGCTATATATATAATGGTCAATTCTCCAAGGACCCTTTATCCAAAGGAACAAACCAACCAAACTAATGGAGAGTAGCCTAAATCCACATAGATTCCTAGTCAGAATTGCTATCCAGGCCATCTAATAATAGGATTTCCTGTCTCCACTGTGAAGATCCATGATTTAAAATCTGGTGGAATCAATTGAGATTTACCAAAGGTTGCACAGGAGGGTTTCCCACTGATGCATGGAAAGATGACATGGAGATTTTTTTCCTTGAGCAATTGGAATAAACTATAAAATGAAGCCTAAGGCTTCAGCGTACACTATTTGTATTTAAACTGGCAGAATCTACTATATATATTTACCAACATACAACGTAGAATCCATTAAATATTACTAATCAATAAGCTCCTCCCTTTTTGCCTCATCTCTTTCCTTCTTAATCTTCTCTCTTACCACTATTTGGCCCATCTGTGCAGCTACTCAACTTCTCCAATTCTCATCGTTCTCATCTCATTATTAGGAGTTCCAGCTGGACCCCCATATTTTGGCTGAGGTTAAACTGCTTAGCGTCAACCCATATTTAATCATGGTAAATATTATATGCACTACCTTGGTCTCAATGGATAATCAATAATCCGCCATTAGTAATTTAGGCTTATCATCCTGTCATATAAATTTTCTGACGTTACACCCTCCATGTTTAGACAATAAGTCTTCAGTGGTACTTCTTTAATCGTTCATCTGGTGCAATTCAAGTATCACCAACAATTGGGCCCCTGAGCCCTGTCATATTTTCTTTGAGTATGGTGCACTGTAAATGTGGGCAACTCATGCAGAATTCCACTTCTTTACCTAACTACCCACCATAACCTCTCCACCTGATGCTGACGCGTCACCCCTGTGTTAATACAGACTCCCTTACCTCTGATAATGAAACCTCCGCTCCTCCCACCATTCCCTTAAGATCCTCAGGAACCAAGCTTCTATGAAGTGGCGGAAGAAAAAGAAACATGGCTCCTGACAGTCAAAGCACAATTTTCATCATAAGAAGCGGAGGAGGTGAGATGATACAGATGCAGCCTGATTGACAGTTTTTTGCTTTGCTTTTTTATAAAAATTGGCCATATCTTGTATAGATATATTCTTTTGTTTATTTATTTTATTTTTGTATTTTTATTTTATTTAATCTTCTTTTTCTCTCTTTCTATTGGTTATAAGTCCAAAGGAAGTTAGCGTGCACTCAGTTGATAATCTGACCACTTGCTAGGTCCTTGATTATATAGGCATCCAATGTCAGGACTTTGGGGGAGGAACTCCAACCCAGCCCATTATTGTCAGGGCCCCAAAGACCCCAGCGGGTAATAAGCCATTTTTTCTAAAAAGCTAAAATTGTAAAGAAGATAGGTGAGAAATGGTACATTTATTATAATGATTGTTTAGGTATATATAAAGCCCCAATGGATCAGAAAGGAAAGGAATCGGAAAGTCTTGGCATTGATTTCCAAAAATAATCAAGTTAAATAAATGAATAATATTACAAGGGGAATGGGACCATTCTAGACATAATTTTTCAGTGGTCCCAAAAGGGTAACTTAATTGAGGTGCAAGCACTAAAAGGGATTTTGCCATGATCTGATTGAGTTTTGACATCCTTGGCATTAGTCTCTGGTGTCAAATTTTAACTAAATTATAATAAATTATTGGGGCCAATCCCTAATACTTCAGATTGAGCTTACCCCAAGTTAATGGGGAGCCCAATCTGGTATCTGCACGTAGGTGGCCACAACCCCTAGTCAGAGCTTCCCCCAATTAAGGGAGAATCCCAACAGAGCCCCCTCCAATCCTCAACTAGGGGTTAGAGACAAGGCGGGGGCACCAGATCCAGGTGGCATGGTGGAACAGCCAAGGTAGCTGGCGCGGACACAACAGCAGAATCTGGTGAGCGTCATCAGGGAGTGGCCACAACATGGGCATAAGAGCTGGCATTGGTGCTGGAGCTGGCATTGGGGTCAGCACCTAGCATCAGCACTGGGGCCAGCATCAGCGTGGGGCTGGCATCAGGGATGACACCCCAGTAACCTGGTCTTGGCCGCCCAGGATAGTTTTGAGGGCATTAGCCCCCATCCTGGCTTTCCCTCTTGGGTCAGAAGCCAGGGACTGCTCCTCCTCCTTCCGTTTTAGCTCTTGCTGAGAGCTTGGGTTTCCCTTTAGTGAGCACCACTGTCAGGATTTTGGGGGAGGAACTCTAAACCAGCCTGTTATTGTCAGGGCCCCAAAGCTCCCAGCGATTCAATAGGCCATTTAGGACCTAAGTAAAGCTAAAATTGGAAAGGAGATAGGTGCGAAATGGTGAAAAATCATAATGATCCTCAAGGTAATTATAGGACATTAATGGATTAGGAAGGAAAGGAATTAGAAAGTCTTGGCATTGATTGTTAACAACAATCAAGTTAAACAAACAAATAATATTACAAGGGGAGCGGGACCATCCTCAGAATAATTTTCAAGTGGTCCCAAAAGGGTAACTTGATTGGGGTGCGAGTGCTGAAAGGGATTTCACCATGACCCAATTGATTTCAACATCATTGGAATTAATCACCAATGTCAAATTTGAACTAGATTATAATATTTTTTGGGGCTAATCCCCAATACTTTGGATTGAGCCTACTCCAAGTTGATGGGGAGCCCATTCCAGCATCCATCTATAGGCAGATCGTGACCCCTAGTTGTTGCTTCCCCCAATTAAGGGAGAATCCTGACATCCACACCAGTTTTAACTATTATCTCAAAAGGCCTGATCCATATACTAACTAACTTATTACTCCATCCAAACCAATTCTGATCATGGAAGAGAATACACTCATTTATTGTAAACTGTGGAAAACTGCTACGCCTTACTTTTGCAGAATTGTGATCTTTGATCTTTTCAAGCCAGGCTGGTTGAGTACGCTTTGGTCTGGAGTTTGATTAGTAGATATATCAAAGTTGACAAGTAGCGCTGAAGCTCTATTCCGCTAGTATCCTCTACGCACTAGTAAAGTAATGCAGAAAGAGCTGGGATCTTTCCAT
Organism: Massospora cicadina; assembly: GCA_022478985.1. Lineage (NCBI taxonomy): Eukaryota > Fungi > Entomophthoromycota > Entomophthoromycetes > Entomophthorales > Entomophthoraceae > Massospora > Massospora cicadina. The sequence goes on along the minus strand of JAKSZP010005383.1, from coordinate 6,452 downwards.
AAAGGAGCTGAAAAGGATTCTTTCTGGTCGTAAAATCATAACAGATGTTGTAGGCAAAGATGGTAGTGGATAGGATGGTACTCTGATCTAATGGCATATCTGTCACCAACTTCCTGAGTATATACCAGCGTTACTTTAACCCTTTTGACCATCCCATTAGATTCATGATGGTTGGGATGGTTAGAGTCCTGCAGATGGCTATTAGTTCGCTCAACTTAGACTGAATGCGCGAGGTGAAGTTGGTTTCATTGTTGCAAGTATGAACTGTAGGCAACAATTCCAATAAATTATGCACTCCATTATAAACTTAGCAACGGTGACTGCCCTAAATCCCTTATTGTCCATGCCTCTACCCACCTTGTCAAATGGTCTATTGCTACTAGGATATACTTGGAGTGATTTGTGCTGTTGATAAGGGTCCCACAACATTGATGGCTACCATATGGCATGCAAACTGGGGCTTCACCAACTTATAAGAGGTCTTCTGGTGGAATGGTTTTCTATTTGACATTGATGGTAACTTAAAATCCCCTTAAGCACATTAAAATTGCATACTCTTCAAATAATATTGCAGTCGCAAGAATTCTACCATATTATATAGTTCTCCATGGCCTACTACCTTATGCACACTCAAAATAATGACTGGTCAAATGGAGGGTTTCAGAAAATTTAGCGTATCCTCACCAATACGCTTATATAACTCATCATTTTTCTAAACTGTATCAGCATTCATCCCATTTAGTGAACAAATAGCTTGGGGTGGTTCATAAGCATATTTGCCACTGACCATCTTTTAATACAGAAAATCGCCCATATCTGCTGTTACAGCAATTGTTGATAACTGCAATAAACAGTCAGCATTCTGGTGCTTTGTGCAGGGATGATGCAGTATTTCAACATTGTAGGCCTGAAGCAAGGGCCCATTAGGTAGAAGTCCCTCCAGCTCTCAAAGATTTTGCAGATAACACAACAAAGCGTGGTCAGTCACAACCTTGAATTTTACTCCATGAAGGCATACCCAGAACTGCTTATAGGCGTAAATTACAGCTAGGCACTCCCATTCTGTCACAGTGTAATTCTTCTCTTGACAATTCAAACTCCAACTACATTAAGAGACAGGGTGCTCCACAACCTCATCATCCAGTTGGGACTATACATCTCCAATGGCAGAAAGTAAAAGCATCTGTTTGAATGAAAAACTCCTTCTTGAAGTTAAGATATTGCAACACTGGGGCACTAATCAATGCTATCTGGAGAGTATCAAAGACATTCTGTCGCTGTTCCATCCACCCAAATGCAATATCTTTACATAGGATCTCGAAGAGAGAGGTTCCTATGTAGCTAAAGTTGGGAATAAAGCGTCAGTGATACCCGACCATGCCTAAAAACATTTGTATATCACGCTTGGTGCTGTTTTGGGTTATTCTTCAGATTTCTACCTAGCCTGATTGTGGTCTGAGTCCTATAGCGTCTACCACAAACCTGAGATATTTTAATTGGTCTTTATGGAAGTGGCACTTGCTGTGCTTGATTTTGATGTTAGCCTCTGTAAGCCAATGGAATACCTCTTCCAAATGATCAAGGTGCTCCAAGAACATCCACAAAAAGATGGTAAAGAAATCAAGGTACAACTGGACACACAACAGCTTGAGATCACCTAGAATAGTATCCATAGTCCTATGGAACTTAGCTGTGGCTTTACACAGCCCCTGCAGCAAATAGTGAGATTTAAAACCTTTTGAAGGTGATTATAGCACACTTTTCTCACTATGCCACGGGCAACTTAATCTGCAAGTACTTCAAAATTAGGTCCATAGCTGAGAAATAGAGAGCACCACTTAGTCGATCTAAAGCATCACCAAAGCGTGGCAGATGATATGAGTCCTTTTGGTGATAAAGTTCAGCTTTCAGTAATCAATTACTTGGTTTGTGACATCCTTATTTTTAACAATCAATACAGGTGAAGCCCAGGGACTTTTAGACGGCTCTAGTATTCCCTGCTCTAGCAGCTTCCTTATTGTATCAGAAACTACCTTTTCCACGACCTACAAGAAGCGGATTGGCTGAGATAAAATGGGAGGGTGATCCCTGGTGTCCAACCAATGAATGATGCCGCAAGCGCATCTAAGATCATGGTCATTGACCACAAAAATGCCTCAATATTTTTCAAATAAAGCTATTGCACAATTCTTCTGCTCTTTCGTTAAACCCTGTTAAGGTTTCTCATGGAACCACTGTCATTACGCTGGATTAAGGTTGGTGAGGAGACTAAATTCATCCACTGAACAAATTTATGGAACTAGAGGACCTCATCCGCATGGGTTAAATGCAGATATGCCACCACCTGGTGTCTCCAGATCCTCAGCAGTCCTTTTTTATATTTGCTATTAACACTTTTGTTTCCCCATTCCCAGATAAGATTATGCTTGAGGCCACATGAGGCTCAAAGTGCGATTGAAGGTAAGGGTTAAGAAAATCTCTTTAAAGCTTAATGGCATCTCAAACTCTAGCTCTGTGCCCACTATCACTTGGTGACCAGAGGGAATTAATATGGAAAGCAGCGGATCAGAGCAGTAGCCCTTGTTACTCATTTATCTGATAGGGGAGAGCCTGTTCTATTTTAATTGCTGGTAATGAAAAAGAGATTACCCTGTCACTGTACGCAAGATTACCGTGTCCAACCCAATTGGAACCCTGGGTACACTTTTGGAAGTAGATGAAAAGAGATCCAATGGCCCAAGATCTTGAAGGTCTTCTAAGCCATAAAATGACTGCAACGAAATGGTGCATGAAGGCTGCTCCTATCAGCATGTCATAGTTATTGTTAGGCAAAATATTTGCTGGTGCTGAAATGGCACTCAACCCAAACCACAAAAGCAGAGCACTGTAAGCCCTTTTCTAAGACAATGCATGCTGTCCTTGCAGTCCCATACACCATCTGGTGCTCCATGTAAGTTTTAAGCGGTAACTTAGCTACCAACTTGTGGATATAATGGTAACTGGAGCTCCTGTCTGATTATACAAACTTTGTTTTTTGCAACAAAAATGTTACAATAAATACATTCAGAATAAGCAAAATTTTTGTTTATTTAATATGCAAACATCAAAGGAATTTCTTTTTTTGAGAAATCTCATAATACCTACCCCAAACTTGGATATTCATTTATGATTGCATCTACCAGGATTGTAACGTTTACCTCTTTCAGCAAGGATGCATCCAATGAAAGTTGAGGTTTATAAGAGATGACATGCTCTAGGATTTGACATGCATAAAATATTGGAGTTTACTGGTGACCTTCCTCTGTGGAGGATTTTTTGGCTTGAGTGCAAGTCAATATGTGCACATTATCAGCCAGTTGCTGGTATAATAATTCATTATCTTATTGGAGGGCCTCATCAGAAAGAGACTCATTCTGGATCAATTGGGAAAGATGTAGTAAAAACAACGGAAATAGAGGGTCCTGTCTTTACTCCACTTGGACTTTTTCCTGCTCATACTGGCCCAACTGCATGACATAAACTTTTTGCTTATTAAGGAAGTGGAATGCAATATGCCCAAGATGAGCACAAGCATATCAGGGTACTCCAGAGGGGTATCAGCCCCAAGTATCAGTAAAAGGTCCATACTGAGGGTTGACCACAGGATTGTAATTAAATGTGGTTGAGGTGAATAGCTATAAGACGGCCAGGAGCTGTTCAACGTATTGAGGAAGGCTGGTTTACACCGCGCAAGGGGGAGGACCTGCAGGGGCCATTGTAGGCTTCCATTCATGGAAAAGGACTAAACGCTTCTACTAGTTGACACAACTATTATCAATTTTGAGCAATGGAATATCCTATTGTAAGATGGGCGCCATTGTGTTAGATAATTCATGGCGTGGCTTTACCACCAAATTCATTGCAATTTTCACATCAGCCTCATATAAGAGTTCTCACTCCCACCAAGATGTGCGCCTCCAAGGTAAACTGATCAGCAAACGCCATCAGGGTATCGTTCTGATGGACCTCATTGTCAAGAATGCAGGCTTCTCTTGGGACATTTTTTTATTCCTCAAACAATCTTAGCACGGTATCCTTAACTTTTTGATGAGTAACAGAATTATCTCTCAGATAGCAAGTAACTTGATCAGCGCTTTCACCATCTATAATAGAGATCAGCAGCTTAGCCTTATAGCGGTCCAACACTCCTTCAACCACACTCTCAAACTTTTAAAGAAGTCATTCATATTTCCGTCCCAAATGAAAGGAGGCAACTTGTCAATGAATAAGTCCTCATCACTCTCAAAGCTACAAGCTCTGGGAGCAAACTGGGGCACAATATTGGGTGGTATAACAGTTTTTTGGCGAGGGGAGAGCACAGTAGGAATAGAGGAACTCAGCTTGTCCATAGTGTTGGAAGCAGACTGACTTTCTTCCATCAGCAACACAGCAAAAACAGTAGAAACTCATTTTAGAAAGGCGTAATATCCCTCAAGATTCTGCTAGATGTGAACTGACTCTTGCTACCTGCGGAAGGCCACTGTTCTTCACTATCATCCCTTGTTTGCTCGTCAGCTTCTTCGCAGGGACTCTGGGGATATGAGGTAGCTTGTAATTGACACTCCACGCTGTGTAGCCTCTCAATGATGTCATTGAGATAGTTCAATAATTGTCTATTCTGCCAATTGAGAACAAAAGGTTGACTAAAGACTTCTTTAAACTGATCCGTCACCACTTTGTGCTCATGAAGGAGCTCATCTTGGGTTCAGCATACTGTATTCAAAGCGAGATTGATGTTAGCATACTGAACCAACCTTTTAGACTTAACAGTTTCCCATCAGTGCTAACAGGGTGTGACATAGTTTGTATAACTTGGTTTTTTGGTTAATTCAAAAGGCGCTTGTAGTGAGCACCACTTTTGTAAAATCTGGAGGAATTAGTTGAGATTTTCTGAAAAGTTACATAAGAGGGTTTCCCACAGATGAAATGGAAAGATGATATGGAGATCGTCATTCCTCAAAGAATTGGAATAAAATATAAAATGAGGCCAAAGTCTTCAGCTTAAATTATTTTTTATTTAGAATGGCAGAGTCCACTACAATTTTATCAACTTATAACCTAGAATCCACTACATGTTACTAATCAATAAGCTCCTTCCTTATTTCTCATCTCTCTCCTTTTCACTCATTTCTCTGGCACTTTTTGGAGCATCTGAGCAGCTACTCAGCTTCTTAAATTCTCATCATTCTCGTCTCAATATTGGATGTTCCAGCCAAAACCCCATATTTTGGCCAATGTCAAATCATTTAGCATTGACTCATATCAAATTGTGATAAATATTATATGTGCTACCTCAACCTTGATGGACAACTAATGATCCGCCATTATTAATTTAGGCTTATTGTCCAGTCATAGAAATTTCATGACAGTCCAAATATCACTTTCTGAAAGTCCAGAAAAAACATTTGAAGTTTGAGCATTCAGCCATTACAGGCTAAGTTGAAGCGGAAAAATGCTCTAAGGTGGCCTTTAGTCAACTGGTGGGCAGGTGATGGCACCCAAAATGCCATTATCCTAGTAGAAATTTTTATGTAGGACCAGGTATGGATGAGCCACTTTTGCTCAATCTGGCCTTTGAAACCCTATAATAAATTTGGTAAGCACATCAGCATGTCCTCAATAAGGGTAACCTAAATACCTGGTAGCCTTGAGTCATATTTATGCCATCACTACATATTGCAAACTTTGTGTCTTTATGGTATGGGTGCACCTTTGGTTAGGACCAAGAATCTCAATGGTAATTTTTTAATGTTGTTAACCCTTTTTAAATATTAATAATCCACAACCTCAATAAATAAACTTTATAAATGATGAAACATCTCTTTATGGGAGGGGTCAAGTTTATGCAATTTTTTACTATTTAGTAGAAAAATGGTTATTAAATTTCATATTGGGGAGCCTTAGACTTGCCCCATTTCATTATGTATTAGCTCTTTCAAGAGCTATTTTTTGTTATAATTTAGGGGTGGCAACTCAAGAGATTATGGCATCCCAGCAAACCACTTTCTTAATGATCAAGAAACCTAAGCTATGAAGTTCTGATGTATGTATTTTATAAAGATTTCTTCTAAGGTAATCATAAAGCAAATATAAAATTAGTTGGAAATCTAACTTAAGGTAATTTACACGTACCCTTACTTTATCTGATACCTGTCATGGTTAAATGACATGATAGTGGGCACCAACCCCAATGATAAGGCTGGGTTACAGGAGGCCCAGAAGGTGAAGCTTTAGGCCCTCTCTGACCTCAAGCACATATTAGACCAACCTTGGGTACAAGCCAAATATGCCCAGGTGATACTAGTGAGGTGCAGAACGCCCAGCCCCTTGCATCGGCCCTGGCATTAAAATGAATGGTTTATTCAATTAATGACAATGGGTCTATTCAGTTGATTGAGGAATGGGGGTTCAAA